>JBAIZL010000376.1:9962500-10157500 GCA_036971475.1 Prosapia bicincta | reverse complement strand
TTTACACATTTGCCTGTTTCTACTATGGTTTCAAATTTAATATATTTCATTTTCAACATTACTTTTAAGTTCTAAATTGACTAGGAATTTGATTACGTGCATCCAAGGGTTTATTGTTACATTTTTCTGTTTGAATAAAAAAATTAAAATGTTGAAAATTCTTTCTAAAATTCATTAAAATAGGAATATGTTATTTTATTGGTATGTATTTCTGTTTTTCCCCGAATAGAATTAATCGAAATATGAAAAAAATTAAATTTTTCTGAATGCTGTATTGACATTACAAATAAAATCACAAATCTAAGAGTAGGCTTACGCTTCGAATTATTTTTCGAAATTCATTGTATGACTTTAAAAGACTGCTGAATGGTCTATTGGCAGGTTTATAGGTTCGGTTTCCAAAAGTGTAAAGACATTAGAGCACTCTAACGTCGCAAATTGGCAGCTTGTGTTAAATATTGACTGGAAGAGGGGTCCAAACTTGGAAAGCTTAATACACGTACAGTCATGGAATACTGAATTGTTCAAATAAAGGAACACTCCTTCGCGTCTCTCTTGAACAATGCATCTTGTAAAATCTAACTATTATTATCTTATGGGTTTTTTTTAAAAGATGTTATCTATTTAGCCATTGTGGGAAAACCGTATAAAATGCATTGAAGTTATTAAAAATACCTTTGTAACAAATTTTATAAACAGTTTTATAATTATTAGGGTTAATTAAGAGGAAATGTCATGCCAAAGGTAATGCATATTTACGTTGATGGCGGTTAAATCTCGTTTAGATGTGGTATAATTAAGAAATTTGAAGGTAAGATAATTACAGTACCTTAAATGAGCATTTATTTACTTACACAGTTTCAGAATGTAACGCATTATTAATCGAAGGTAACATTTTCCCAATAAGATGGTTTTTAAAAATTATGAAGGAAATTGAATTTCCACTACTTACCTAAAACTAAATTACTTTAACCTTTTTACAGCTCATTTCACAAATTTAAATTTGATAATGCAATCAATATAAAACCTGTAATAGAATTAATTTAAGTACTGGTTCCAAAGGACAACACTAAGTGGTAATAAAAACTACCATTACATTCATTATAAAGTGTAATAAAATGTCAACATTTACTATACAATAAAAATATCAGCCATAAAGACAAGTTATGCAGTGAGTGTTGTCGACAGCACTGCGGCGATAGGCACGCTATCTGTGAGCGGAGTTTGTAGTACAGCAGATGTTAAAGAGAGAAGAAAATGTGTGTCTTGCAGTGTTTTTCCCGTTCGATCTGTGCTACAAGTCCACAGGGTTTACATCTAATAGGACAGCTGAAATATGTGGTTTGTACTTTCCCGAAGGGCTTGGTCTTTTTTCTTATTTTTTGTCAAGAGGTTTATTTAAGTAGAGTTATAAAACCTGTTGTCTGTTTCATTCTCCAGCTGGTTCAGTTTTGTCGTAAATCTTACTTGTGCCCCTGTGCTACTCATACATTTGATTAAACTCCGAATAGATTCTGTAAACATGATAATTATTTCCTTTCTTACTTCTACATTAACCACTTCTATATTATTATTATCACATCCTTATTCTTTGGATGGCCTTAAAAATAATTTTTACAGTTTACTTTATGGGTCTCCCTGAAATATTCCTTCTTCACTCTATTCCTTTTCTCTCTTTTACTGCCTTATTCTTTCTCTCTTACACCATTTGCCTCCCACACCTCTCACACACGTACCCTCACCCAATCTCTCCTACTCTCGACCTCTCTCGCATTGATTCTCTCTCTCACCTCTCTTCATTCTGGTGGAATGGAATTGTATTTTATGGAAGTGTCGTGTGTCAAGTAATCCACAATTTTCATTACATCTTTTCCTTAATCCCAAGTAATTCTTTCCACACTTCTTATCCTTTATCTTAGAAAGGGAGAACTCATCCTCTCTCTCATTGATTCTCCATCTCTGTCTGTCTGTTTCTCTCTCTCTCCCCCCCCCACCCACTCATTCTCAAATCTCATCATTCTGGTTGAGAGAAATTATATTTCCACGAAGTGTCGTGTGTCAAGTAATGCACAATTTTCATTACATCCTTTCCATAGTTACATCCTTAGTCCCAAGTAATTTTTTCCACACTCCTTATCCTTTATCTTAGAAAGGGAGAACTCACCCTCTCTCTCGCATTAATTCTCCCTCCCTTTCTTTGTCTCTCTCACTCTTTCTCTTTCATCCACTCACTCTCACCTCTCTTCATCCTGGTTGAGAGAAATTGTATTTCAAGGAAGTGTCGTGTGTCAAGTAATCCACAATTTTCATTAATCCTTCCCATAGTTACATCCTTAGTCCTCCACACTCCTTATCCTTTGTCTTAGAAAGGGAGAACTTACTCTCTCTCTCACATTGATTCTCCCGCTCTGTCTCTCTCTCTCTCTGTCTCTTTCACCCACTCACTCTCACCTCACAAGTAATCTACAATTTTCATTACATCCTTCCCTAAGTCTAACCTAATTATTTCCGCGCCTAATTTTCCTTCATCTTAGAAAGAGTGTAACGGGTGTACACAACTTTAAGATCGTGGACGAAGTAGGTACACATAAGTATGTACTCGATTTTTCACAGGACATCTTTACCTCCTCTATCATTGGGTTTAATGTCCATAACTGAGTCCTACCCACATCAATAATCTTGTCCTATACAAGGATGTCATAATTAGAAATTCAGATAGTTGGAATCGGATAAACAAACGTAAGGCACCTTTGAAATTATTAGTTTTATTATTTATCATTGTTTGGAATGAGTAGTCAACTCGAAACCTATTATTATTCAGTCATAATACGCGACCTAAAAAAACAATTATGGATTGTAGTACCACAAAGCAATAATTAATTAACACAATCTGGTTGAAAGAGATGTAAGCATCATTAGTTTGATTTATATTGACTTGTAAGATCGATTACCAAGGCACATTTGAAACATTGTAACAACTCTAATCTGTAATGGAACAACATTACTTTTGAGATAAACTGTTCAAACACTTCATGTGTGTGTTATCTTTGTTTCTTACTTAAGATAATAGCAATAAAAAATAATCCCGTGCTACATTAGCAGACGCTTCAGATAAGTGGAACGTCGGATTGTTACGGTACAAACAAATAGCACATCATTTTATTACTTATGTGTTATAAAATATACCTTCAAAATATGTTAGATTTATATTTTTTAAATGGTATTTAATATTCTATGGTGGGTATCAGTTTGAATACAATGCACATTCATAATTTACTGATGTTAATGAAATTCATTATCGGCGCGACAGATATTCCCTTTAGTACACCAGCACAAAAGACAGGTTATCCTGTAATATTTTAGTAGTGTAATCAGTAATGTTTCCTTATATTGGACGTTTTTGTTGCAGGCAAGCAGCCGATGTAGTAGTGGTCGAGGATACATCGTAAGTACAGTCACTTATAAAAGTTTAAAATATTTTAATTTAAGTAAACAAGTGTGGTTCTGATATTAATTAGCAGGATATACAATGCATGCTTAGAAAATTATACTCCTGTTAGATGGCTCTTATATATGTTTAAAAAAACGTCAATGGGACTGACAAGGGGTCACGTATCTCCTCGTGTGCATTGCAGGTGATAGGTCGCATGTTAATTTGGCAGCGACGTCACGATTACTTTGGACGCTCGTGTGCATCGAGTCTAACGAGTCAGGCCATATCGAGCGCCATAATAGACTGACGCGCGTCACATATCTCCTCGTGTGGATTGCATCTGATGGAGTCCTGATTAATTTAGCTTCAGCGGCACGATTACTTGTACGATCGAGTCTAACGTGTCAGGCCATATCGAGCGCCAGAGTAGACTGACGCGGCGTTACGTATCTCCTCTTGTGGGTTGCATCTGATAGAGTCCAGAATTACTTTAGCCTCCGCGGCACGATTATTTTGCACGATCGTGTGCATCCAGTCTAACGAGTCAGGCCATATCGAGCGCCAGAGTAGGCCTTTTTCTACCAACTATCGAGACGTCACCACGCATTTTCTCTACCCACCTAGTCACGTCTCCCAGAGGCAATCTTTTCAGCAGATATAAAACAGCTTTATTATGGAACTACAAAACCTCGATGAATATTTTATAATATTTTTGTAAGCTTTTTAACTACTAACTATTCAACGTATTAGACTGTAACTAATATCTCTCACAAGACTACAGTCATGGTATTTTTAAAATTATAATTTTTTGCCTAATTCCTGGTCACATATTTCCACAGCATCCATTTTCATGTTTTTTAGGATTTAAAAGTATTTACATAAATGAAGTCACGCATGAAAGGCACAAAACATGTCACGGCGTTTTTCGTTAAAATTTCGGATCGGATAGGCAGGTCTTGTGAATAAATTTCCAAAATTTGAGCGACGTCAAGGTCGAAAGTGGATCGGTGCTAAAGGAGGGGAGGGCACTTCGGGCAGAAATTATTCACAAGTTGTGCGGATTTATCGGAATACTTCGGCTCTCTGAAAATGGCATCGTCTATATTTCGTTAGACGTTCAGTTATTGCCTAGAGTGTGAATAATTAACCACTTTCTTGTTGTAGAGGGGTTATTAAATACGATGGTAATTTTATAGGCATGTATGTCGTGGTATGTTGCTGCCGAAGTATTAATTTATAGGCGCGGGTTAAAAACATTTTTAAACAAAACAATTAACAACTGGTCAAGCGAGGTGAACGCAAATCGATAAAATGCCTTCTATTTATTTAAAAACCTAGGGAACATTTTAATAAATTCTGATAATTCCTCAGTAACGAAAGTATGTATATATATATATATATATATATATATATATATACACGTTCAGTAACTGAAAATGTTACTGCTTAGAAAACTGAAGGAAGTTTTGGTGATTTCCCCCCTCAACTTCTTTAAAAGATTTTTAAAGATTCTTTTCTATATATATATATATATATATATATATATATATATATATATATATATATATTTAAGAAAAGAATCTTTAAAAATCTTTTAAAGAAGTTGAGACAAATCACCAAAATTTCCTTCAGTTTCCTAAGTAGTAACATTTTCAGTTTTCTAAAACATCAAAGAAAAATGTTTAATAACATTCTAGGCTTGTGAAAGAATTAACGGAAGATCTACAAAGATTATTTCGATTTCTTAAAAAAAAATCAAAAAAATATCTCTGGTTTTCGCGAAAATTTTTAAAACAAAAATTTTTTTCAAAATACCTGTTTCTTAAAGTTTTTACGTAAATCAAAAAGAATTTCATTTTGAAAATAGATAGAAGTATATTGTTAGATAAGTAATAATACCAATATTTAATTCAATGAATTAGACACTAATAACTTCTTTTTTCAATTAAAATAAAATAATTACTTTTTAAATTTTAAATAACTTAAAAAATTAATACTTTTTGCAATAAAACAGCGATATAAAATAGAAAATTAACAAATAGGAATTTTAAATTCTTTCTCGATATTTTATTTATTTATGATTGTGAATAGATTTAGATTCGTTTTGCATTGAAATAACCCAATCAAACTATTTACCCTACAAACGCAAATACAGAATATGCAAACTGTTTTATGATATTATTCCATTTGTGTTTGTTTAATTACCGTTTATAACGAACGTTTTTAATCCAAATTGAAAACAATTTTTTAAAAATCAGTTTACATTCAATTAAAATGTATAAAAAATAAACATGCCTGGGATTAAAACATCATTAGTATAAAGGCATTTAAAAGCTTTTACACTTGGCCGTTTATAAATGATACCAGTTCAAGGCAGTGTAGTTAGTGTGCAATCGTGAATAATTAAGTGATTTATAAATAGAGCTTTCAGGTTGGTTGGTACTTAATTTCCCGCCCGGTAATTAGCGCGGCTAATGAAGTAATATCTACACCGCCCAGCTAGTGACTTGATAAAGGTATTTTCTGTTAAAATCCGGTTAGTTAATCTTTCCTAGGTTATTATATATATGAATTAATGAAGTGTTTTATTAAGTTATACCAACTATTATGAAATTAAACAAATAGGAATTTGTTTAGTATTGCACAGTACTAACTCTCGCTCTCTCTCTCCCTCTCTCTCTCTAACTCTCTCTCTCTCTCTCTCTCTCTCTCTCTCTCTCTCTCTCTCTCTTTTTCTACTGTGTTTCTAAGAAGCCGAAAATTAAAATAAAAGGAATCGAATACGATGTAGGGTCTATTACTCGTTACACTCCAGGCAACGGAAGTTAACAAGAAACACAGGCAGACTCTGTGTGTTAGAAAAAAAAGACCATTGAGCCGATATAGAAAAAATAAGACCATACAACCGATATTCAAGGCTAAGAGAGGTGAGAATTACAAAATATTTTTAAAAAATATTTAGGGACGGTAAACCCAAACACATTCTAGACGTTGCTGGGTGTATCTGTCAAAAACGTGGCTGAACATTAGTGTAAAAAGATAAAAAGAGTTATAAACTCGGTTTTGTATATTTAATCTGTGTTAAGTCACAATTTAAATAATATAAACCTGCAGCCGCGAACGTACCACATACTCGTACTTGTGTTCTGAGGGACCCAAACGTTTAAGCTTATAAATGTTTGAAGCTTTATAAATGATCAGGGTTAGGTTAATACAAGTTCGCAATGACAAACTAATTACATTGCATCTAGAAGCATCTTGCATTTGGCTGCCATTCCAAAATCTTTATGTCTTTGATTTTGTGCATTACTAATAGTCCATAGGTTCCCAAACTGGGCGGCATAAAGACAACTGGGGAGGGGGGGGGCAGTTGGAAAATAGTAAGATAAATTCTCATTTAGTTACAATTAAGTACACAGTTTATTAAAATTTAAAACTAAATTTACACCTCATATTTATTTTTACACAGGTACTTTTATTCACCACGATATTTATAGGATTCAAATTAAATGCACGAATTTATAATAGAAATATAGGTTTCCCTCAAATATATAATACGACCTCAAATAGACGTGCTAGTGAAAAAAAAATGCAAGCTCATCCATCTCACTAACACATTTTTCTCTTAAAATTATCATTCTCTTTTTCAGTTAAAATTATGTTTGAAATTAAAATTTGGAATGTTATATCATGTTTCTTGTGAATGTATGTATAATTGAACAAATTGTTTTAAACATATATAAGATGTGTTTCTTTTTCATATGCGCCTACCATTTATTTATAGTGTAAAGTGGAGGGGGCGCGTGAGTCTCTTTCAATAGGAGGGGGCGTGGTGTCGATTAGTTTGGGAACCCATGTTCTAGCCCATTGGAGTTAACACGAAGATAGTGTGTGTTCGGACGAATATGCGACAGATGCACCCAGTGACACTTGCGCCTATCTTGAAGTTTGCAACAGTTGAGCCCATGTTACCTTAAATATACCTGCGTTTGGGAGACCTTCCTTCCTGCATTAAGTACGATTATAGCCTCTATAATTCCCATCACACCTTACCCAGGCTTTGGAATAGCTAAGTGATAGAAAATCCCTTTCTCCATCATCTCGGACAACTAATTTTCTATTAATTAGGCGTGTTTGAAATCAGCTAAAAGAGTTGTCATTTTTATATTGTTTTACTTTTTTAAATCATAGTATATCATGTTAATTTTTTTTTGTATTTTAATGTTACTATTTTGTTTTGTTTTTGTGATGAACTTAGTATTATTTACAGATATTGACATAATTTTTAGCGGTCTTCAGTTTGAAACTAGTCTAATTCTTGTAAGTAGGTCAGAGTACAAGCCACATCCTTACGTCACCAGTATCTTCGCACTTGATAGTTTAATTAATTCTTTTGGCCAGTTTTATATATTTCCTCCTCTTCCCACCAAGGTTTAATTGTATCTTCATGTATGCGCCGAGTGCATTTTCCGCTTCAGTTTTGAAACAACTAATTAATTCTTGGACTCTAGAATTAGGTCTCCGAAGGCTGTTCTATCCTTCAACAGCATTAAGGTGGCGCAAATGTCGCTGGGCGCAACTGACGCGACACCGTTCGGATGCGTTTACTCTTCGCCCTAATCCATCGTTGAGAAATGGTATAGGATATGCTTTTTCGTCAATGATAGTGCGGTGGACTGTTGAAAGGGTACTCTTTCATTTGCATAAAGTATCTTCACCGATGACGGTTCCGGAAAATAGACCACACTATATCTTACGCCTAATTTTCTTACATCTATTTAATTAAATACTGTTTTCTTTACCCCAGTAATTGTGTTCGTTCCGTTGATTTTGCTGTATGAGATCGAAATCTCAAATCAATTAAAATTTCCTGTTTAGGTTGACTTTCTAATCAAACCTGTCTATATATAAATACTTTTAAGAGCCGTTTACGAAATAAATGTCCAGCTCTGTATTCTACCAGTACTATATCATCTAAATTGTATTGAATCTTCTAAATTTACTATCGTACTATTTACAACGATATTGTCGTAGGTTCTCGCCCACTGCTAAGCTGTGAACCGGCCTCACCCCGTGTGGCACTGTGAACCGAGCAGGCTTCAGGCGTTAAGGCTATTGTAAACGTTGCGAAGCTCCTCCCATACACACTTCAAATAACTGCAAAGTCAGCGAAATTTGTCGTGGTTCGCTTTGTTTATAAACAATAGTTATTCAGGAGTTTGAAAAGAGTTGGAAAGTATTAAAATACATTTTCAACAGTTTTAAAACTTTCGTATTGTGAATAAAGCAATACAAAATACTGTTTTGTATTGCAACTCTCATAGGTCAACGAATTCATTCCAGTTTTTTAGCTTTTATGTTTGGAAACTTATTGTTGCTTGAGGATATTTTTTACAGTGTTATAAAATTTAAAAGGGCATGTAATAACTAGACTATTTAAAAAGAGAAAATTGTAATGTCTACAGCTTTAACTTTAGCTCTGAAAGGCTGAACAGAATACGAATATTACAATGTGGGGGCGTCAAAAGTAAGGTAAACATTCAGTAAATTGTCTAGTGACGTCTTTCGTTTTTAATCCGTCTCAAGATACATCTTCCAGAGGCAAGGTACAGCGGTAGACTCCAAATTGTGAGGTAACGCTCTTTTATTGTGTAAAGGAAAGTAACATATAATTATGTGATGAAACATAAATATCATCTTATTCCTAATAGTACTAGAACTACGGAAGAAGGAATTGTTTTATGACGTATAGCATTTGTACTAAAAATTAGACAAAAATACGACCGAAAGCCTCAAACTTACGTCTTGGCGCTTTACTCATCTCATTATCTTCCTCATATATATATTTCCCTTCTTCGTTTTCCACTTCTTCTATCTACAACTCCTTCAGTTATACTGTGTCATTGAATGAATGGTTTCTCCTTGAAATTGTTCCTCTTATCACCGTGTTGTTTTTTTGTGATCTGATATTTCTAAACACACGAGAATGCGACAGATTGCAAAAACGTACCAGTGTACGCCAGAGGGATTCAAACGAATTATAACTTCTGGCATTTGGACAAAGATTCCGTAGATTGCATCTAGTCCCTAGCTACTTAGATTTTAGCTTTCTCCCAATGAATTTAGTACTATATTTCAAAACAGTTATCCCGTCTGAGACATTATCCAATCAGTTATTACCATTTCCATATTCACGAGATAATATAAAATCTCTTCTTCGACCCCCCCCCCCCCTCTCCACTCGTGCTAAAGGCAGTGAGTTAATCTGAACAGGTGACGCTAAGGAAGCAAGGCGAATGAACTTCGCCAAAGTGGTAACCTGACTTAAGGGTTGATTTCGTGAAAATTGTTTTGCATATCTCCAACTTTCTGATTTATGAGACTGTGATGGATTGCTTTACCGTATTATGTAACTCAACTTTTATGAGTTAATCAAGTGTTAGGTGTAGTAGTAGCCACCCTGTATGTAGGTGGGGAATAGATGCAGTTATGTTTCACCAGCTGAGCCGTGAATTATTACAAATCTGGCAATACACAAGCAAGCACCTTTTCGGTTTTCTCAATTTCGTCATTTATCTTGTGAGGGTTGTCACAATGAGCACTATTTACATGTTTTACAGCCTTTAATTGACATTATAATTTTTAAAATATTTACAGTACAAGCCTTTATGTAATTATCTTCTCTTTTATTCTAATTTCGCTATGCAGGCCAGCAGACGAAGGCATTTAAAGGTCTTTTTATAATTTTTTTTATACACGGTTTGATTCTTTTATCAATGCTAACCTAGTTTTTGCTTTTTTGTCTGTTGCAAAACCAATATTCACACTCAGCAGGTTTTCGGGCATATTTTTGGGTCTTATTTTAATTTTTTATAAATATCTATTTGTTGATAAATTAATCATTGAACTATAGAAAATTTTCATTCATTGGAGATTTCCATTAAAATAAAACCGGTGAGTCACCGCTGGTACAATACGTCTGCAATTCCGTAGCTACAGTATTTGTAAACACGCGCAGGGTTGTTGACTTGTTTTACCCGTCAACCCTCGCTTCAGGCAAGGTGGCTACTTGGACTTGTGGTATAGGTAAAATTTTATAAGCCGGCATATTTTATAAGCACTCGGGCCTCCAGGCCTCGACGAGAGGCCGATGACGAGGGGAGGGTGGAGGTGCTCACAGGTCATTTCCAAAAACATCAACCCTTGGACTTCCGCTGGCTCATTATTTTGTTACTTATTAATACTTGTTAAAGTTTAGTATAAATAAGAAATGTATTGGGGGTTCACGGAAGCGTGCCAATAGGATTGTATAAGGGTTGGGACGAGTAGGCCGTATAAGGGATTTATGGACTCGAAGAGGGATGACGACAGTCCCTGATGTTTTATAGATGACGAATACACAATTTTTATCTAAGAGCCAAGTGCAAGCTTATAAAATTTGATCTGTAACATAGTGGCTGCAACAATTCCCTTGGTACCCACCCGCCCCTATTGTATCACGTCCCTCTATAGTTTCATAATATTTTTCAGAGTTTTCCGTTAACCCTCCTCTTCAGGCAATGTTGCTACCGGTGGTAATTAGCACAGTGGCTGCAGTCATTCCTTCGGTATCCTTCCGCCGCCATTGTGGCATGTCCTTCTATAGTTTTATAATCTTTTCTAGTGTTTCCAGGCTGGATACTCCGGTTATACACCACTCTCCGTCCTATGTGCGAGCAAGGGCACTTCAAGTAAGCCTCCATACCTACGCATAACATAATCGTTCATTATATACCTCCTTAGTCTTATTCCTTCCATTCTATGGGTAGATACGTATTTATGACCCCGTTAGGAGTAGTTCTACTTCAGCTGGGCGATCCTGCACATAGTCTCCCCTATATCTTAAGGTAATTTATGTCTAGTAATTTTATGTAATTACATTAACTCTGTGTAATTTTGAATGCAACTATGTGCAAGTCATGTAATTCTATATATAATCACAGTCCGTTCGTACGTTCATAGGCAGTGGTGGACTTTGCCATGGTGCCGCCCCCAGGCACAATTCGGTCGGCCGCCCCTTTGCGAATTTATTGGAAACGTCCCAACGTAATATAATGCTTTTAATTTTTCACCATACGAATCTGTTTTCATGCCTGTTCAAAGAAATATAGATAAGAAATTATTTAAAGACTTTTTATAAAAATAAATTGAAAAATTTATTTTGGTTCCATCGATAAAATTAAAAATCAATAAAATAAAAGGAAATTTTCTATTCTCAAGGGGGGAGGCGCCCCCTGCTGGGTCCGCCACTGATTAAACTAAGGTTCACATTATGACATTCACCACATTTAACTAGGTACTATTACTATTGTCACTAAAACTCATCGGTACAAAAAAAAAAAAAAAACGGCTGCCGCTTGCCACCCTTTCATGGCTGCGCCAATAGGCACGTGCCTAGTGTGCCTAATGGGAAGTCCGCCACTGCTCATAGACGATAATAGTTTTATTGGTTATGCGCTTTAACACTACAAATAAATAGATACAATAACGACATCATTACCCAGCCCTTCTATAACAAGAGAAGTAAAATAAAATTTGAACTATTTGTCTTGTCAATGACCATCTGTAATCCGACGAACGGCCTTTTTCAGGTACTAACGGTCGTACGATTGAAACATTTAAATACAAAATACCTGTGTTGAATACGTTTTAGAAAAATATCGTGGAACAGATAAAGTGGCAGCACCGGAATAGCCATAGGCTCTGGGTTTACGACAGATGTGTATTGTTTTAGCAACGGTGTTTATACAAGATTGTAAACTCTCAAATACACGGCTCTCAACTTTCAAGCGGCACTCTTTACCGTTAGCGAATTTAAAAACGTAAAACATTTTAACGTTGTTCGTGCATACATTTTATAGTGGTTTTTAATCAACACATTATAGCAAAAACTGCACTCTATTAGCAGTTCTAAAAACATATTTGTTCACATTTTAATATTTCTGTGTTAATATTTTGTATCGTCCTTACTGATGATAGCATAAAAAGCATTGGTGTTTGAACAAATGTGTGTATTATGGGTTTGAGAAAGTTTTTTTATTTATTTTATAATTATCACTACTCACAATCTATTTAAAAATAAGTAATATAAAAAGAAATTTTGAAAATAAATTCTTACTGACGTAAACAAAGAAATGTTTTATTTTATTTCTTCTTATTTTATAATTCCATATAATATAAATATGTATACACATATGATAGAATCACAATATTAATTGGCAAAATAGAAAGCGAATTTCCTTGCAGTTTTCTATTTCTCGCTCTATACAGTATGTGGTGTTTAACTAATATTTTTGTTTGTTACTATTTATTCGGTTTTGTTTTTTCGTTTCTTATTTATAAAGCTGATAGTAGTTATAATTTATCCATCTCATGTAAGGTTTCATTATTTCAAATTTAATATAGATCTTTAAGTAATTGATTTGTTGCTATGGGAAAGTTGGCTCAGTGTCAAAGTGCTGGATGTCAAAAGATGTAGTCATTCAGTTCAGACTGACATAAACTTTTAAAAATTTTATTAATGAATAAATATTTGAAAAAACTGTATTAACATCAATTGTCATACAATACAGGTTGAAAAAAAATGTATTTGAACTGGATTGGATAAATAAAAACGTATTTCATTAACGGTTGAAATTTTGTACAAGTAATATATATATATATAAGAAGAATGTGAGCTAATAGAAGGAATTTAATAATAATGATTGTATTTAAGAACAAGTCATTCACTCTCTCTTCACCTAATGTAAATTTGCCGTTACATAAAGTTTACGTCCATGTTGCTCAGCAATTTATGAACTAGTAGTAATGAACTCTTAGGTAGGGAAAACCCTATCGTAACTTTGACTCCCTAGCGTTTATACACGGTTCATTGCACATGGTTGAGTATTATTAGTTTAAATAACGATAGATACATTATCGATACCATATCAGGAACAGCCTTTAAAATGTTTTATTTATTTCCGTTAAGGTAATGCCTCTGGAGTTATGTTCTATATGAAAACGAAGTAAGAGATATATTTGCAACAGCAGGATAGGAATACAAATTAACAGTTGAACATTTTTTTTTCGATTAGTACTTTTAATTTCCCCAGTGGTATATTAACTTACCTGTAATAGTGAAACTCGTGTACATAGGGCAAATTGAACAATCTATATATATTGCTACGTTGAAACTATCACAACTTTCATTACGTCAGAGCTCCAGGGTCCTAGTCATAATCAAACCACTTGATACCGCCCTTCAAAGTTCAATCTACAGTTTACTTGTTTGCAGCCAGATAAATACGTAACGAATATGGATAGTAGTTCTGTTTTAGTTTCTGCACCAATGGACTAGTTGGAATGTTTGTCCTCCATGCCCTGATGTCTTCATAGTCAAGGACTCTTCTTTGGTCCTAGAGAGCAACGTTTCAGTTGTCTTGGGCCTGTAGAAATGCTCTCTTGACCTTACTTTATCTTGGATAATTTAGACTTCGCCAACACTCATGTATATATAAAAAGAATATTTCTTCTTTAAGCTTCAACTAGTTTAAATAGAAATTAAGGTTTAGTTTTAATTTAAAAAAAACACGAATTACCTGATTTTATTTTGTAATAAATAAATCTAAACGTTCATTACATGGATTTGCTCTGCGTTCCACAAAGCTTTTCTCGAGCTCTTGTTTCTATGCAGTATCGGGAACAGTTTTAATGTTCTCGATTTAATTGTTTTTCTTACCCATTTAAACGGAAATACAATAGTTAAGTCTTTTAGTTTATCGCGCTCCTGTTTAGTCAGAAGAGAAAGATTTATAAACTGCGATTCTGTGTCGTCCAAACGAAGATTTATTCCAGTCTCTGAAATACAACTGCACAATCCAATCCATGTTCAGAAAAAATATTTCGTGTTGAGGGAAAACGAATAATGTTAAGCTGTTTTTGGTCAGGCTAGTTAGAACTGTTGTTTGTAAGGTTGTGAAAAGTTGTACTTCGTAATGGTTGTTGGTTTATTAACATAGAAGTACATCCTGTTTCATTTTTTAGAATAGAATTTTTAACATTAAAAACATATAATTACAATTAGTTTTAAATTTAATATTGAAAATAATTACACACAAAGTGATTAGTTTCAAAACCGTCTGCATCACTGAAATAATCTTAAAGTTAGTAGCAAAATGAACTGCACTTAACAGGTTTAAATAAAAAAGAACTACATCCAGATTTAATTTGTAAACATTTCAAAAAATTAAAACGATATGGGATTGTTATTTTAATTTATCATGTGGATATTCTACCCAAAGCGTAAACAAAGAAAATAATTAAGTCTAAAGAACTTTGAAAAGAGCTGCAAATGTAATATAATTGTATAAAAACAAATGACAATAGAGTAAGTCTAACCGCGACTCATTACACCTAAAGTAATGTAAATTTACGTACTGTGTATGTACGCAATGGTTGATTTGACGTGCTAGCCACTTTGTTCGCACATAAAAGCAGTTAGCGAAAACAGTTGGTGTTGGTTTTTTAAAGTAAACAGTGAACACTCAGTCGTGCATGTACAATTACATGCTTATTTTATAAGCGAATTTTGTACAAATTGATCTTTTCAAGGGTTTGCAAAACATTAGCTTTAATAAATAAGGCGTAATGAGAACATATGAGAAAAACATTAGTTAAAGGTAGGTTTACTTACTGAAGGGAGGGAGGGAGGCAGGTAGGTTGAGGGAGAGAGAGAGAAAGAGAGATTGTTCATGCTTTTCTTGTATACAGTTAACGAATGAACCTGAAAGTCGGTTTTTCTGTGCGAATTGTTTGGCGATAATGCAAGGTGGCCGTTATGGGCTGTACAGAATGTGAAAAAGATTATAAATATAGGTAGGAATAAAACTGTCTGAAGTAGTGTGTAGGGCGAAATCATGGCTCAGTGCTTAACATGTATTTATGGGAAATACCTGGTAGCATATACAAGTGGGTAGATACCTACACTGGATCCGGGTAAAATGTAGAGACATTTAATGTACCTTGGTAGCAGCAAGACGCATTACATTATATGTCGACGAGTAGCAGCTAGACACTTATTACAAGTCGGTGGCAGGTATACACATACCATAACAGGTAGCAAACAAATAGTTACATTACAACTGGGTTAAAGGTAAACACGTATAATATACCCTGAGAGTAGTTAGTCACATATATTAACAAGCGGGTAGCAGGTAGATACATATTACTAGTGGATAGCAGGTAAACACATATACTATAAGCAAGTAGATACCTACACTACAACCGAATAACAGGTAGACACCTATAATATGCCCGGATACCTAGTAGACAAATATTACAATCCGATAGCAAGTAGACATGTGTAACTGAGTAGCAGGTAGATACCTACACTGCAACCTTGTAACAGGTAAACGCATATACCCGGTTAGCAGGTAGACACACATTAGAAACCGATGGCAGGTATACACGTATACTATGATCGGGTAGTAGGTACATACCTAAACTACAACTGGGAAAAAATTAGACACCTATAATATACTTTATTAGCAGGTATACATCTATATTATAAGAGGATAGTAGGTAAACACAATACAAACCAATGTCAGGTAGACACATACTACAACCGGGTAGCAGGTAGACCTATTATATTATAAACGGATAACTGGTAGACATATATTACAAGCGTGTAGTAGGTAGACACGCACTATAAACCAGTAACAGGTTCTACAATACGACAGAGTAACAGTGAAGCACCTATACTAAATCGAGTAGCAGGTAGATAGTGTATATACATTACAACCGTGTATCTGGTAATCACCTATAACATACCCTGGTAGCAGGTAGACACGTATATTACAAGCAGGTAGATACATATACTACGATTGGATAACAGTTTAACATCCAAACTATAATCGGGTAAGAGGTAAACCCCATACTACAAGTACGAAGCAGGTAGACACTTATTTAACAAGCGAGTAGGAGGTAAACACATTTAACCATGTAGCAGGTAGATATATACACTACAACCCTGTATAAGGTAGACACCTATATCATAACTTGGTTGCAGGTAAACCTCTATACCTAAACCTGGTACCTTTTACACACACATACTATAATCGAGTAGCAGGTAGAAGCCTATACTATAATAGGGTAGCAGGTAGACCGCTATACTACAACCAGGGAATATATACCCACACATACTATAATCGAGTAGCAGGTAGAAACCTATATTATAATGATATAGCAGGTAGACCGCTATACTACAATCAGGGAATATATACACACACATACTATAATCGAGTAGCAGGTAGAAACCTATATTATAATGATATAGCAGGTAGACCGCTATACTATAATCAGGTAACAGGTAGACCTCTATACTACAATCGGGTAGAAATTAGATCCATATACTTTAATTGGGTAGTAGGTAGACACCTATACTATAATGGAGTAGCAGGTAGACCGCTATACTACAATCAGGGAATATATACACACACATACTATAATCGAGTAGCAGGTAGAAACCTATACTATAATGGGGTAGCAGGTAGACCTCTATACTATAATCAGGTAACAGGTAGACCTCTATACTACAACCAAATAACATTTACACACGTATACTATAATAGAGTAGAAGGTAGAAACCTATACTATAATGGGGTAGCAGGTAGACCTCTATACTACAATCAAATGACATTTACACGCGTATACTATAATAGAGTAGAAGTTAGAAACCTATATTACAATCGGGTAGAAATTAAACCCATATACTTTAATCGGGTAGCAGGTAGACACCTATAATATAATCGGGTAACATATAGATCCTTTTACTACTAGACATAGTTGAACAACCGTAGAGAATGTCCGGAGGTATCAGTTAATTTGACTGAGTGTGATTACGTGTTGGATAAAGGATTACATGATGTAGAATATAGGACAGGGCAAGAGCTTATGTGTCTTGTTCTTCATTGCGGAAATATCTATTGGGAAGTCCATCAACACGTGTTCGTGTTTACCTGAGTAATAAAATGCCCAGTTTTAGCCGAAACTTGCCTAAATATGTACAGATAAAGAAATCTCTTAATCGATCAATAAAAGGGCCCCGTTAAGGGTATTTATTTAACTGTTTGTTTGTGATATTTCAAAGCATTCAGTCAGTTTGACTGTTATCTTTTAAAAGATTGAAAAGGATTTAAAATAATATGGTCGTAACACTGCTGGCAAGGGAATACTACACATTAGGATACCCTAAATTCGGTACCCCATTAGGTACTCTTCATGTATGAACTCTAAATGCGCAATGGCCTTTTAAATGCAACGGGTTGAAGATATTTGAAAAACATGTTAACGTTTTCAGCATTTGATTAATCATAATGTTTTTTCCTACGTGTTTGAGCGGATATTTCAAAAAATAAAGGTACATTGAGGTCGCTAAGAGATTGTCCTTAAGTCTTTCAACAAGTTTTATTTTATTATCGTTTAATAATGGAAACGATGCGTTACACGTCCCGTGGAGTAAAATTACAGCACTGATAAAATCCTTATTTACACACAGCGCTCGGTTTAAATAGCCATGTTTTTAATCCGTCCGCGGACCAAAAATACAGCAGTTTGTATTCTGAACGGCAGTGTTTGTGAAAGAACTCCAGCAAATGGGATATCCAATATAAGCCCCTAGGGTAGTTTGTTCTGACGTGTGTTATGCCTAACAAACACCCTCCACTCGGGATATGATCGATACCCATGCTAAGTAATAGAGAGGGAGGCCCTCCCGCGAGATATTTCTTCTCAAATGACAATAAATTGTTTCCATAGTTACCATAACTCGAGTCGAGTTGATTTCCGCTTTATCGTCTCGCGTATTTTTTTCCTTTTTATACCCTTATCTCCTGACGTATCGCGCATCTTATTGCCCCATAATGCCGGTGAAATATGACGAAGTCGACGGGAATAATATGTTCTTTTATTACGTTGCTGGCAAATCGCTGGAAATATTTCCCTTAGTCTAGTATTTGTAGTGCAGACAATATCGTCGCCCCTTATTCTTTTCCGTTGTTTTTGCGCAACATTATTACAAAAGACAATTCCCATCGCTCGCTTCGCGAACCCTTTGAAGCCCGCACCTACGCGATGACGTGCTGTATGTAATTTATTCTTACAATATGTGGAAAGAAGACTCATATTTTTTAAACTATTTTGGATGTTAGATAATATAAAAACTATCGCCTATATTAGTTTCGACATTATCGGGAGTCGATAGCGGCTAGCTGGTGCTAAATAAGCAGTATTTCTTTAATATAAATTACTGTGAAGTTTTGTCATTGATAGCGCTATCTAGATGCATGATATTACTCCGGAAGCAAGTATAATATTTTAGGAAACTCTTCGTAGTCGGACTTATCCTTTACACCTAAAGGTTTATGCGCATCGCTAAAGTGTTTAAAATTATACCTACTCTCTAACGGGTATTTTAAGAGGGGCTCATCCTTTACACCTAACGGTTTATGCGCATCGCTAAAATGTTTAAAATTACACCTACTCTCTAACGGTTATTTTAAGAGGGGCTCATCCTTTACACCTAACGGTTTATGCGCATCGCTAAAGTGTTTAAAATTACACGTACTCTCTAACGGTTATTTTAAGAGGGGCTCATCCTTTACACCTAACGGTTTATGCGCATCGCTAAAGTGTTTAAAATTACACCTACTCTCTAACGGTTATTTTAAGAGGGGCTCATCCTTTACACCTAACGGTTTATGCGCATCGCTAAAGTGTTTAAAATTATACCTACTCTCTAACGGTTATTTTAAGAGGGGCTCATCCTTTACACCTAACGGTTTATGCGCAACGCTAATGTGTTTGAAGTTACCCCTACTCTCTAACGGGTATTTCAAGAGGAGCTTATCCTTTACACCTAACGGTTTATGCGCATCGCTAATGTGTTTGAAGTTCACCTACTCTCTAACGCTTATTTTAAGAGGGGCTTTTCATTTACACCTAACTGTTTATGCGCATCGCTAATGTGTTTGAAGTTCACCTACTCTCTAACGGGTATTTCAAGAGGAGCTTATCCTTTACACCCAACGGTTTATGCGCAACGCTAATGTGTTTGAAGTTACTCCTACTCTCTAACGGGTATTTCAAGAGGAGCTTATCCTTTACACCTAACGGTTTATGCGCAACGCTAATGTGTTTGAAGTTACTCCTACTCTCTAACGGGTATTTCAAGAGGAGCTTATCCTTTACACCTAACGGTTTATGCGCAACGCTAATGTGTTTGAAGTTACTCCTACTCTCTAACGGGTATTTCAAGAGGAGCTTATCCTTTACACCTAACGGTTTATGCGCAACGCTAATGTGTTTGAAGTTACTCCTACTCTCTAACGGGTATTTCAAGAGGAGCTTATCCTTTACACCTAACGGTTTATGCGCATCGCTAATGTGTTTAAAGTTACTCCTACTCCTTAACGGGAATAGAGAGGCGTCCCAAAAGGGCTCAGATGATATAGGGAAGTTACGATTGACTTGGATTTTGCGAAACGGGCTACGATGCCTTGATAACAGCATAGATGTCATAGTGACATAAAACTGGATCACCTTGTATTTCCTTAGTATATACGTAAAACATTTCTTCGTTTAACACGTATGCGCTGTTGAAATAATTTCTAAATAAAACCATATTGACGCGAGGAGAGAGGTCGCCCTTCATTTATAGACAAACTGTTGCTATAAATTAGTAAAATTATATGTAGGCAAATAGACAGCCACATCATCCAGCCGGAATGATTACAGGTTTACATAAGTTCCGTTATAGTCGCACACTTCCGGCCATCTATTTCCGGGTAGTCATCAAATTTCCGGTCGCAATCTTGGCCGCTACTAATCATAACATTGCAAATAAAGCGCAATCAGTGGATGTGGGTTTTGTTCAGTATACACTGGTTGGGATTGGGAGTTTAGACATGGTTAGATTGGGAAGCGATTGCCACTGAATGTACAATTTTTAATTTTACCAGTTGACACTTGAAGCCCTTGGTGTCCGATAATTGGATCTTGTACTTGGCTGTTTATAGTGATTACAGTATTTGGCATATATGTGTATCGTGGCCGCTTCTTAACTTTGCATCATGTCGTTTTCTTTATAGTTATAGTGCCTTGCATTATGGTTAAATCACATAAGGTATAATCCTGTTTTTTTAAAAGATTTTTAAAAGATTTATTTTCGTTGTTACTATATAGCTCTTCTATTTTTATTATGTACGCGCTGGCAAGATTTAATAACCATTTTCTAAATAAGGTTACGAGAGGTTGTAGGCCTTATAAAGTGAACATAACCATAAACGTGTCGAGCAAATTAGAACTATATTTACAAATAACGTACTGTGACAACATAACTTTTCTTATACCTGCATCTTACTACATTGTACAATATAGAAAGTATCATTATTTATGAGTAATAAAAACAGATTTGTATTAAATCATAGCTTATTACACAATTTAATTAAACATACGAAATTTTTGAACATGTTGAAAATTGCATTTGATAATGATTTAACAACATCCAATAATTTTTAAACCAAAGCTGTTTGGTATTAGTCGCCATGTTTTGCATTCAGAAATCTTCGAGAGAAAATACGTCATTCTTTATATTGTAACAGAAATTTCGTGTAAGTTACAATCATTTTATAATATGCTGCACCAAGAAGGAACACTACAAAACGTGTTATAGCAGTGCCTTGAGCGGCAGAATTGCGAGACTGACTTCGTAGATTCTCAGAAGCGGACAGAGGAAATAGATTGTGCTATAATTCCCGTATTTAATTACTTGTTTCTACTCGTAATTAAATAGAAATCAAAGGATTACGTAGGGGTAACATATTAGGGAATAATCTGGCCAATTACGTTGTTATTGACCTTTTAAAAAGAAACAATTCCATGTTGAACTTAATTTTATCATTTGTTTTATATATTTTTACTATCTTTAGCAATACTGAGTGTAACGTAACCTCGTAACAATCTTTTAAAGTACATACAAAGTTTCTAACGTTGACTATAACGTACTAAAACTCCTTGTCGAAGACCTCCACAACCTCTAAGAAGATTACTGTACAGGCACTTTCTTTCAGAAATATTTGGACTGCCAATATTTGGAATGATTATGGTTCACCCAAAACTGATAAAAGTAATAAATTCAACTAAAACGAAACGTTAATATTTTATAAAACAAGTAATAAGTTGAATAAAGGTTATTAAAGTCTATTACTACTAATGTCGACAAACAAAAATTTGATTGTATTTACTTTTTTTACAATTATTATAAATATGTATATACATATGACAGAATCACAATATGACAGAATCTCAAGTGGCAAAATAGAAAGCGGATTTCCTTGCAATTTTCCACTTTACTCCTTATACAGTATATGGTGTTGGACTATTATTTTTGTTTTTTATCATTTCTTCGCTTTCTTTTTTTCGTTTCTAATTTTTGAAGCTGTTGGCGGTCTATAATCTTTCATTCTATCCACCTCTTGTAATGCTTCATTATTGCTAGGAACCTTTTTCTTTTAATTTCATATATATAATTAAGTAATACATTCCTAGTTGCGGGGAAGTTGGCTAAGTGCCAACGCTCTAGATTTCAAACACATAGTCATTCAGTTCGAATCCGACCGAGGCATCAAATTATTTAAATTTAGTTAATGAATAAATTTTTGAAAAAAACTGTATACACATCAATTGTCATCCACTATAGGTTAAAAAAAATGTATTTGAACTTGAATGGGTGAATAAAAACTTATTCTGTTATTGATTAAAAATTTGTACAAAATATATATCTGGCGTGAGATAATAGAAAGAATTAAATAATCTTTTTGATTTATTGTACCAAATATTTATTGTGCAATATTTGAAGCCCACATTTATTTATCAAAATTAATGTGCAAAACATTATCGAAATTACTTTGCAGTTTTGTTGTTTAAATCACATTACCTATTTCCATTGTCGGCATGCAGTTAATCTGTCAAGTCCCAGTTACGTTGTATATGTCGGCTCCATTATCCTCTACATCATCTATTAGAGGGGAATTACAGCTTTCATTGGCGATTAAACAGGCATCACTGTAACATATGATAAAACAGGCTGCCTGTAACGAGTGTGCTCTTCAGTATCACTTCAATGATTTTAGTTCACATTGTTGTTACCAGTGGCGTTGGACGCGTCCTGATTTGACAAATCCCACATCGAATTTTTGAAGCATTTAAACTGCTGCTCTAGCTCTTCCGCTTTTAGAAAGAACGTATGTGCTGAAAGTAGTTTATTCAAATCCGAGAAATTCTGTGGAGTCTTTATGATTATTAAATTAAAAACTTACAGTAATGACTTTGACTAAGCCGTATCTGCTACAAATAATGTTTTATTGCCAGAAGGCTGTATACAGCTCGTATCATTTGACGTTTTGTTCATTTCTTCACCAATTGAAAATGGATATAAAAGTGTTAAATTAGAATTAAAATGGTCTCAGTTAGGGATGGGCCAATACCTAAAAATTTCGATTCCTACTCCAATTTCGATTCTCAAATTTTTCTTCGATTCTAGATTTTGAAGTAGATTCTCGATTTTTAAGTTAAAAAGGCCTACATGATATTCACTAATAATGATTTTATTTAACGGTTTGGTCATATGGAGAACTAAAAACGTCATATCATAACTCAATTTGTTTGATTTAGTTACGAAATAAATCTCTGGTAATAGTTTATAAAGATTGCATGTAGGCCTACGTCGATTTTTTTAAATACAACCTAAACAAGATGAAAGGGATTTTGAATATTGCAAAATATAAGCAAAGGTTAATACTAGGAATGGCTCGATACCTAAAATTTTCGATTCCGATTCCTATCTCGAACTAAAGTTGTTTTTCCTATTCTCGATTTTTAAATCAATTCTCGATTTTTCTAAGTTATATAGACATGCATGATAATCTTTAATAATGAATTTAGTTAAAATCCTGGTCAAATAGAGAAGTCTTTTAAAAGTTCCGTTTTAATGTAATAGGTTACAAAAACATTCGACGTTGATTTATGAATAGGAATTTCTGAAAGGGTGACAAACATAATAGATAAACGTAATGGCTTATTTAAAATTTCAGATATGAACTTCAGTCACAATTACAATATAACTTCAGTAATAGCCATTTCAGTTTGTATAACTGGAGAAATTGGAACTACATTTTCTTTGTGTTTCATTTCGACATGTATGAAGTAGTGGCGGCCAGAGACGGGAAGAGAATTTCGAGTTCTCCCGAGTGGGAGTGAGACAACAGAGCAAGAAGAACGGTGACAAACAAAAGGACCAATAACACTTCCAATCGTCTTTGATGTTGCGTCATAAATAATAATATTTTCGTGATCTCAAACAGACATTTGCTTTGATCGTTATAATTCATTCAGAGCAACTAATAGGCCTAATTCAATAAGAGGTAGGAGATAATTAACAATATTTCTTATAAATTACACCACACACGTATTTTAACAGTTAAAAAAAATCGGGATCGGCACCTTAATCAATTGAGAATCGAGTATCGTCAATTCTGCGATACCGTTAGAATCGATGATTCCTGGAATTGAAAATCCGAGTCAGCCCAGCCCTAGTCTTAATCAAAAATGTAAACTTATTTTATGTTGCAGGGGAAGACATTTGAACGTATGGCTTATATTACCAGGCTCATTCCCTGATTGGATTATCTTTCTATCGCATTCATAGATAGGAGTCTAAATTACTAGGTGTAACTAACTTTCTTAGATGAGTTAACCCAGGGCGGGTAAAATACTATCACCTTGGTTGCTCTATGTTAATAACACGTCCTTCTATATGGGTATCTTATTCCAAGTGGTCGAGATGAAACTGCTCATCTGTGTTCATACAGAAAACATAGAGTGAACTTTGTATCGCGCTAGAGCTCTGTGTAGCGACTAAACCAAAGACGTGTTTAGATCATATTCGATTCTTGTCTCATGTTAGATCCTTGCAGGCGGTATTGGATTTGCAGCCTGGCCACAAAGATTTGTCTTCTGAATCTTTTTAAAATGTGTGTGCGTTTGCCACACACACACACACACACACACACACACACACACACAGACACACACACACACACACACACACACAGACACAGACACACACACACACAGACACAGACACACACACACACACACACACACACACACACACACACACACACACACACACACACACACAAACTAAGTCAAAATACAAATACAAGAATTATAATTGAATCTAATTCTTATATTTGTATTTTTACTTAGTTCTTTATTAATACACAAAAATACATATTGCGAGATATATATATATATATATATATATATATATATATATATATATATATATATATATATATACACACATTTTTTAGCTTATTTTTCAAATTATTTAATTCCTCAATATTCATATAATCTGAATGATATAAAGATCTTAAGTGGCGAAGTAAAAAAGGCCAAGATCAAAAAACTTATAGATTAAATTTACATATAGTAAATCCATATTCAGAACTCGGTGTCTGTTTCAGTATTCCTACTGCCATCATTTTGTATATCTAAGTGTAAATGGAACATGACACTCGTCTCCTTATTCTAGCAGTAAGGGTACTAAATGATAGACAAGGTAGAGACATAAATTCCCTCTGGTATTGGACATAAGCGAGAGTCATTGCTACGGCAGTAACCTTGGGTTATTCTTGTTACACACTCTTACAAACATTTGTTAGTGTAGCAACACTCTTACGGGACATGGTGTAGGTTACAAAAAAAAAAAAAAAAATAACTGTTGGAAGTAGAAGTGGGGAGAACTGTGTACCTAAAGTGGTCGGGCTAGTTTTATGAAAGCTGTAGAGCGTTCACGACCAGTATAGAAGGGGCGGAGCGTGAAAATGGAAGGATTGTAGAGATCAGGCCACGCCTACAAATAGTGGAAGGCAATCGGTTATAATTAAGTGTAACGTACACTTTGTAATTGTCGATTTACTAGTTAATTAGTTTGGAAATGAATAAAGACAAAATTATGTAAACATAAATTATAAAAAAATAAATAACTGGTGGAGTTTTGTTTTAATATTAAAACTACATGCGTCGGTTAAACCGATATGGATATTGATTTGTTTTTATATAAAAAAAGAAATTTTCAAGTTCTGTATTTTCCTCGCAACAGGACCTGCCGTTCAACGTTCCTGCCAAACACTTTATTACCGAAAGAATATCCGACTCCGTGTTCCGCAGCTTATGAACTCTCCGCCAACCATTCCCGCTCCAATCTCCGCCCAATTACCTCATCTCGTATTCTAACTGCCGCTTCGAGACCCGTTTCCGTCGGGACATCGATTTCCAGTTTACGTCTCATTTACCAAAATAGGGTTCCACGGGCAATAAGTACTCCACCAACGCAATGCTTTTAATCTGATAAACCCAATCAGTCGGGGTTCCGTAGCGCGGTCCTTTTGTACGTATTGGTTTTAGAATTTGTTTGTCGTGGGTTAGGTTTTTAATTTTTTGTATGGCTTATTCGTAACGTGGATTAGATTGGCCTCAATCGAGTAGAAATTCGGACGAACTAAAACCAGACATCGCCATGGTATTTGTTCTCAATACAAAATCTCTTGGTAATAAATCTCTTTTATATATAGGCAATTTGGCTGTGTTTTTTTTTTTTTTTTGCTGTATTTAATTATTGTTACTGCATCTTTAACTGGAACGATCTCTTAACTAGAGTGGCATATTTTG
Source organism: Prosapia bicincta (assembly GCA_036971475.1). Taxonomy (NCBI): domain Eukaryota; kingdom Metazoa; phylum Arthropoda; class Insecta; order Hemiptera; family Cercopidae; genus Prosapia; species Prosapia bicincta. The sequence goes on along the minus strand of JBAIZL010000376.1, from coordinate 10,131,255 downwards.
GTTTATTTTTACTATTTTACCTTCCTCCATTCTTCTTGAATGTTTGTTCTATGTATATTTCTTCTTGGAGTTAATTGATTCATTTCACATCTATACTATACGTTCTGGCTTCTCTCTCTTTCTCTTATTGGTTTCCCCTCTTATTTTTCGTAATATTATCATGTTCTAATCGTCGTTCAGTCTTTGCAATCTTGGTTCTTTTTGTGAAGAGTGGTATATTTTTTTGCTTTTATTTGTGTTCATAGCTATCTACTTTTCCATATCGTGTCGTTTATGTGCCACCTTGTTGTTCTGGCCACTTTGTGGTCTGTATAATTGTTACTGAAAATATTTTTATACTACATTTTTAAAGCAAGAGTTTATATTTTGTTTGAAATAATAATTAATAATAAGATTTATATTTTGCTTGAAAATATTATATGCATGAGGAGAGAAAACTGTCCTTTTATAAATCGATTGCGATTCTTTCTCTTTGGATACGTCATTTCACGAGCAGTAAATGATTAGTTCTTTTGTTGTATACTCACAACAATGTGCAGAGTTTTGAGATTTGAGATAGAGCTTCTTTGAAGAAATAGGTAAAGCTATTGCAATATGCCTTAATCAGTGTAACGATGATAGTAATCCTGGCGGAAACTGAAGTGTTTCAACATTTTTAAGAAGCTCATCTGCTGTCCTAATATCTCGTGAAATTTATGTTTATAAATTACGAAAAACGTATGCGTTTTTATTTATAAATACGTAAACATATTTTTCATTGTAAAGAAATTAAATAATTAATTTCTAATTATAAATCTCAATATTTAAGTTATTGTAAGTAATTACTGTATGAATTTTATCTAATTTAGGTCTAAATCGATCGCAACCCACCATTGTTCCTAACCCGACCAATATACGAGATCTAATTACAGAAATACACACGTGGTCTATTGATCAGACGACCTTATAAATGACTGCAGTTCTTGAATGATATGGATTACCGATTTAAGTATAGTGTTAAAAACAAGTTCTTAAATTTAAAATTGAATTGACAATATTTAAATAAATTTAACAAGTGCAATGTAGGCTAACTGCGATACTATATTCAGTATCTTTCATTGTATGGCAACAGTGTATTAGAATTTGCAACGGTGTTAGGTTAAGGCTATCTAGAATTGCGCCCTATGTCATGATGTAGGCACTGTAGCTGACCAAAACCTTTCAACATTTGTTTATAATTTTAATTATATTGCTGTAAATATATATCTATAAAATTTTATATATTATATAATTATTAATATATTGTTTAATATTAATATATACGGTCTATAAATTATTATTGTTAATATTATTATGTATAATTTATTAATCATTTGTCTAATCAATATTTCTGTTTGTTGCAGTGTGATAGCGAAGGGGACGACGATAAGGTAAACAACTTCCTATCAAAACCGTTATCGATATGTTCTTATGAGTTCAATCTTATAGATTTTTAAAAAATATTTCCTTATGTCACATTGTAAAAATCCCATAGAATATTTGCTTTTTTTTGTTTCTTTCGTTAAATCCAATTACATTTGCAATTGTTTCCCCATATTTATAACTGGTAATGTGTTCTTCATAAAGCAATGTTGACTGGCTGTATCAGCGCGGTAGCTTAACAGTAGAAGAAATGTGTTGTAAAAACGCAGGCGACAGTTACGAGTTAATCTTCTTACGGAAATATTATCCTGACGTTCTCCGACAAGTAAACATTCATTTCCCTCTAATAACACGTTCAGTTACAAGAACGTGCTCTCTAACTTTCGTTTTATAGCGTGTTTACTTGTCTACCTCTGCTAATTGCTCTAAACTGGAAAAGAAATGTAATAAAAAGTCCACATTATTAAAGGCGTTCTATATAAAAGAACTTATAATTGAAAGAGTTTTTTATTTTTTGTTGCGCGGTTAAATCAACGTCATAAATACAAGCATTAATTACCGGCCTCGCTCGGCGCTTTAATAACACACTAATTGTGTTGCTTTACCTTGTGCTTTTTACACTTCGGTGATTATATTCGCTTTCTTGGAATGCCGTTTACAAAACTGTGAGATGTTATTACTGATTAATACACGCTTTAAAAACTTGTGTTTCTTAAGGTTTTGTTTTAGAAAAATAAAAACTGAACCCAAACCAACTTGAAATGAATTTCTGATAACGGTTGAAATGGGCAATTCCGTTCGGCCGATATAGTTTAAAAAAATTGCATTTAATGAATTGCAATTTTGCAGATATTGCATTGAATTGTTTTGGGGCCTGTTTAGTGAATCAGTCAATTAATAGTTTGGTAGTCGTTTTGTGGGCAGCTTCCAGTCCATTAGAATAAGTTTTTTTGTTTTGTACATCAAGGGTTTTGTAGTTCTGTAGTGGTGTCGGAGGCATGGAAATTGTAGAAACCTTTTTTCAGGCAGGTGTACCCTTTTTTTATATACCCTGTGTAGCGAGCATATTGAAGTGTTTATGTCGGTTCTGAAGGAAAATATTAACATTCGGTACATACAGTTGTCTTTTCAGCAAACGACATGTTGTGCAACTGCTTTTTATTTAAATTATGTAAATTTTAGGAGTTATTTTTTGTTAACAGTCACACATTGGTCAGGAAGTACGATTCATTTATCTTGTACAAACTGTATGAGCGAGCTGTAAACTCCTGCCGCCTGCACAAGATGAGATATTTCGATCTCTTATAATAAACAAATCACCCATACGAGACACCAAGTCGGACATTACTGCCAGGTCACATGCTGGTTGTATCGGTGTCCTCAATACGTCTTGTTATTGACATCATAATATTTTGGTCGCGCGTAAGTCGACGTAAGACCTGGATTATTTGTAGGAACGTTAACACCAAGAAACCACTTGTTTGACGGAAACGCCGAATCAAAAATACGTAAGCAAACGGAACAAAATAAATAAATTTGCTGCTGTCTTCTTCAAATATGAAAAGCTTGGTTTTACGTGAACGTAAATGCTAAAATGTTCACTGATTGTAACGCATTACATTGGGTTCATAATTGAGCCGCGAACTATTCAGATTCCAATATATATATATGTGTGTATATATATATATATCAAAACAAACTGAGGTTATTCAAGTTCAAGAATTATTTATTAATTTTTATTCAGAGCTGTTCGTGGGTAAACATTACCAACATCATTAGGAATGAATAATATCATTAAGTATTATTTATTCCTGGTAATGTTACCGTTTACCCACGAACAGATCTGAATAAAAATTAATAAGTAATTCTCTTATTTAAATTACATCATTTGTTTTGATTATTATTCAAAAAAACATATTTTATATAAATATGGATCGTACATTTCATAATGGCTTCCACATACGCGTGCGTGTTAGTCATTATTGCCCGGTCTAGACAGTGAACTACTAGCGGATGTAAAAACATCTTTCAAAGTTCAGTTATCCCGGAAAATATTATTGCTATAAACTACACATACAGTGTAACTCCAATAATCCGTACTTTGAGTATCCGAATGGTTTTCAGAAATAAAGTGATGGCGGAAACATTTTGCGATTTCCAAATAACGATTCTATCTAGTTGTGCTATTACCTTTTTCTCTTCGAAGCGAGTTGAGGCGAAGCGCAATCATTTCAATGCTCGTAATTAAATTGTGAGTGATGGACTTACAATCACCAGTGAAGGTGACACGGTCGCTGAACCAATAGGCCATCTGGACTACAATGCGGCCCAGAGGATTAGGTGACCCTCGCATTAAAACACGCTTATACTCGCATCGCTCAACTGCCGCCGAAGATTTTTCATGAGGCACCTACCAAGGCTTGGTCTACAAAACTACAAAATTTTTTAACTGTTAGATTTTCATAATTTTTACTGATTTTTTTGTACATATTATTCCTTGAAAATATAGCCGAAACACGACTTGGTTATGTCACAACTAAAGAATATTAGAATTTTATTTCTATATTCTTTAGGAGTGATATAATTTCGTTGAATTGGGCCAGTAATTTCAAAATAATATATAGGATATAAATATGTCAGTAAAAATAATGAAAATGTAACAGTTTAATTATGTAAACTAAGTAGAACCACGGGTTGCAAGTAGACCGCCGGGCTGGGTCAACGCGAGTGTGTGTAAGAGCAGCCTTCTAAGGGCTTCCTGGTCTGCACGAAGTATATTCTAGTTAATAAACCAGTAATTATTCTAAGTTTATCTAATTTAGTACTTACCTTTGTGAATAATTATATGTTTTTTTAGATTGTTATCTGCGTAACTAAAAATAGCCGAATTTGATTTTATTATAGATTTATTTGTTTTTAGAAATTACTACGTTGACGTGCTCCACATCACCATTTAGGATTTATCGATGCTTGACTAGCTAATGTGTGATACAGAAATTTGTTTTACAATAAACTGCCTTGATGGCAAGTTATATATGATGCTAGAGGGCGAAGTGAGCGATGGGGTGGTTCTGTTAATTACAACCCAATCTGCCCGATCACCGCTGCGTTTAATTTACCCTAGGTTATTACATCTTGAACCATTAATTTGTCAATTAACTAATGTTCGACGCGTAATTCGATTTACGTGTTTGGTTAATACAAGATACATGTGCGTTTATATATTATATTTATGCGAACAAATTAAATGTAAGTCCTTTGTTACTTCAGTTGTCTGGATTTGTTGGTTTAGCGTAACATAAGGTCAGTGTATTATTTAACAGGTGTTAACTACAAGTTCGTGTGAACTGTAAGTGTCCACACAATGTTGCAAGCACGCGCATACACGTATTGTATTTTTATGTTTATGTAAGGGAATTAGCTAGTTATGTTGTTTAAATATCTCAATAGTTTGTAGTTGTAATTCATCTTTGGAATTCAATTATTTTCTGGATATATTAAATCTATCTTGCACTAGTTATTTTTATGAATTACTCCCCGAAGTCCGGAGCGTGTTTAAACAGTATTCACGTCACTCAGTAATCACTAGAAGGGAAAGAATATATTTCACAATTTACTTCGTACACTACCTATATATCACTGCTTTGAAAGACTTACGATGGTGCTCACGTGACACCATATTACCCTATTGCAGGCAGCAGGGAATAATTATTTCCTTTCTTAGGCTTACCTTAATTCCAACTAAACTTCTTTATTCTATTTATTATTTATAGAAAGTTGTAAAGGTTGGACACTTCTTTATGTCCGCAATAGAAAGTACGTTCAGGTACGTGACACTTCACATTTTACCTAGGTATTTCCGTACACACCAGTAGTTTATCTATTATTCACAATCCAACATCTAGGAATATATCATCCATACTGAATGATCGCCTCATCATCCCCAAAATCACATTTGGGGAAGGTGTTATTCATCTCTTAAGGTTCATTTTCTATTTTTGTGCAAGAGGTGCTAAATCTATATCCCCACTAGTTTATAAGAGTGAAATGCGTATTGAGTGTTGTTATAAGGACGTGATTTTGTCATACTTCTATAGCAATAGGCATCGTCATTGTGAGAAAATGAAGAATAGTTGGTTTTAACGTTTTATTTTTATTTTGAGTGCGTTTTAACGTAACAGTGAAATATATGCAAAACTTTACGCAGAAGGTTAGGAAACCTCGTTTAGTATATTTGGAAGACTGGCGCATGTTTTGAAAAGATTAAATGGGAAAACATTAGTTAAAGTGTTCATAGGCTAGTTTGTATGTCACCTTTGGGCCATTCGGCGTTTTATCGAAGACGATTTTCTTAAAGAACTGAAAGCTTTGCACCGTGTTTACATTAATTCCCCTCCTCGTTCCGCCCTCTCCCCGCCCGCAAACATTATCGGAAAAACGGTGGCGAACTAAATTGGAAGTCTTTTATTAGGAACTTCATTGCAATCATTAAAACCTTAAGCACCTTTTTCCGCATCCCTTCGCCTTTGTCCGCAGAACGTTTACTTTTTTCAAAAGATTTCTCCCTTTACGTCGCGGCGCTCTAAATGGGATCGTTTCGTCTGTAATAATCATTAAGACGGTAAGGGACGGTGCCGAGGAAAACAATTTGCCGTAGACGCAATGGAGTGCACGAAAAATGTTTGAGTCGGCTACTTATCGTGTCCGCTCTTCTTTTCATTTTCAACCAAAAGCGACTTTTTTTCCTGTCGTAGGTTTAGTATGGATTTAAAAAAAAAATGATTTTCTTTAGTTACCCTAAAGTAACATGATGGCGAGGAATATTTTTCCTCGACATTCAAGACGCCATGAACGTTTCCCCAACTAATTTTCCTCTGTATAATGTTTTTTTGCCAGAATAGTATTTCCCGCTGTAAAGGATTTAAATTTCTTTTTGCGACCAAAAGCTCTACTTTAACTAGCCGCGTTCTCTGCTTCGGCACATTCTGTTTGCGTGGTCAGGTAATTAGTGCATCGTTGATTTTTACGAACTCATATTTACATTTAAATGTCTTGCTAATGGAGTCTTACAGTTGTCGTAAAAACAACTAAAAACGGAAATTATTTCAGACACTAAATGTTTTAGCGATTAATTAAGTTTTATGGGTTTGGGTTGAAAGTCTAAAAAAACCATCAGATAGCTCCAATTTACGAGTATATTGCTAAGCAAGTGACAAACAAACCTATGTTTTGAAAAATTACTATCGCCTGTTGTCGATTTCAGCCTTTCTCCCTTACTGTAGGGGCTTTTAAAAGCGTAAGTTTCATGTATCATAGAAAGTGTTAAGCATCATAATTAGTTCTAACTTATTCTGGCGGCTCGACAATAACATTTTACCACTTAATCGTCTCATAAAACATTATGACCGTGAAATCAAGTGCTTAATGGACATCGCCAGGCAACTTGGCTTTGACATTAATTTTATACTTCTCTAATAAATTAACTTTAACCTCGGAGCAGTTTGTAGTTTTTCCGGCAAACTAGGTTTTTCATATCGTGGAAATGTTTGTTGTGGAGGACAAAGCTTTTAAGGTTTATACTTACAATATAGTAGACGAAAAAACTGAGGGCATACTCATATAGGCATATTACGATTAATTGCAAGCGTGTGTAAGTATATTATGATTTGTTGCTTACATATATAGGCATATTTCGATCTATTGTATACGATTTAGGCATATTAGTTTTAATTCCATACACGTGTAACCTTATTACGATATGTTGCACACTTGTGTGGTACCATATAGTGATTTATTGAACACGCCTGTAGGCATATTGCGACGTATTGTCTAGTTGTGCAGGTATATAAAGTTTTTATTGCATAACATTCTATACTCTTAGGATTATTACATAAGGAATATTATACTCTTACGTAATACACCTTTATATTATGTTATACTTTTTAATATTTATATTATTTTTATATATATTTATATATATATATATATATATATATATATATATATATATATGTGTGTATTTGTGTGTGTGCATGTATATGTGTGTGTGTGCGTCCGCGCGCGCGCGCTAATTTCACCTCTTCTGAGCTTTTCTTTTTCACTGAGTCACTGAGGAACGTGAAATTGTATTTTAAATATTTGAAAGTAACAGAACAATTAAATGTTTATATATATTTCAGCACAGTGCCCAAACAACTGCCCAAAACGTTATCAAATATATTGAATACACTTATATTTATATTCCTATACGGTGGTTAAAGTACCATGGTATGTAATATTGTTGAATATATAAACACCAAAAGCTCAGTTTTGTTTTTTTTGCATGCCTCATTACTCCAAAAGCTTCATATTTTTCTATTAATTTTTTCAACTCGTCAAATGTGAAAAGTAGGATTTGCTCTACTTTAAAAGCCCTGTTTTTTTTTTTAACAACGTTTACACGTGAACACGTCAAACGCGCAGAGATTAAGCAACAATGGGGTCCGGGAAGAAAAGCTATTGGAGTGTTTACTCTTTTGTCACAACAATGAGGTTTGGGGATTCTCCGCAGTCTGTGCATATTGTTCGGGCCGGTGTTATTGTTGTGTGGAGGGTACTTCTGAGGGCCGACCATTTGCGGTTCCTTGTCAGACCGCAATTGGATTTCCTCTCAATTTAAAACTAATAAAAGACCGCCACGACCAGGGCGAGAGGACCACTAAGCGTTTTTTATGCAGTTCATTGGCCGTTTGTGAAATTCTTTTGCACATTTTGACAAAATAATTGGGGGATTTAAACTGTAACATTAAAGTATACTAATTTTGTAGTTTTTCGTGAAGTGTTGTTACTTCATGTAACAAGTCAAGTGGTGTTTCTTCCTGAAAGATACCTTTTAAAAAATGTGGGGTATACTGAATATATTGTTTTCTTAATACTAAAGCGATAGCTGTATGAAATCTCCGCTTAGTGTGTTGAGTTTGTTATACGTTGTATATATTTTGTATTTTTCTCTCCGAAAAAATCACCTATAATAATGAACTGAATCTAACGTCTTCTATAAGGTAATAGATAATCAGGCATCTAAGGAATATCACGACATAATATTTATCTAGTTACAGTGTTGAATTTAGTTATTTTTTGTTGTCATTATAGGAAGTTTTAGTTTTGTGAATATTAATAAGTAGACGGTAAATGGCTTAAAGGTCGACTGATATTTTATCAAAGGAAATAACTAGTTATATTTCGTGTCCTGAAAACGTCTGGTAAAGTAGCTTTTTCAATAATTCCATATTGTTTATATTGTGAATGGTTTTTCTGCCTGTACTCTGAAAAAGTTTAGATATTTTGAAATTCAAAATATTGGTCTTACGTATTATACACGGCGTTTTTATGAGATACTGTTTCCCCATTTTTAAACATCGTGTTCTAAAATGTGTGTAAAAATCCTAATTTTGAAGTAATTTGATGCTCTAATTTTAAATTTCCCCCCTAATTTCCTTTATCATTGTTTTGCTACCGTGTTTTCCGTCGTGTACATTTCATCGTATATTTCAGTAATATGTTAACATTCAAAATACATTGTGACATATTTAAAGCTATGTATAAAAAGTTATGCTATAACGTAATGTAAGAGATCCTTTACACCTGACGGCCTTCACCTCTTATGAGTTTTTTAAATTGTATTGAATTTAATTTTTATATTGTGTAAAAAATTATGATGAATAATATCAATTCAGGCATCTTAAAATTATATTTATTGAGTTGAGTGTTGTTGAAAATTTTTTAACTACCAAAAAGGTTTTCCTATACGGATGAGATAGATTAGCCGCAGATCTGAGATACAATTAGCGTCACGTCATCTCGACAAAGTAGTACATAATGTTTAGTTTTGTAGTAGTCACATGGCATGATTTACGCACTGATAGGTTAGGTTAGTTTATTGTGATATACAAGCCACATTATCACCCTAAATTAACAATGCAATCACCATTATTATAGTATTTGCTGGTAATATAATCTACAAAGAAACGTTTCCGAAATTCATGAGATAATGCAATGTTTTAATATCCATTGCAAAATGTTTATGTTTTAAACGTAACCTAACCTAATATCTGTACTGTTAGGTTAGGTTTGAGTTAACAAATACAGACATTTTCGTGAAGCCTTTCAAGGTTTTACTAACCTAACCTCAAGACACTACTTATATTACCTAGCACTTGTACAAACACACTGAGCACGGCTGAATTCCCGGTTCAATTAGATTCGTTTGATTTGATACGAAGCCAATGAGCGTTCGACGGCTTTGCGGGTCACCGCGGTGAAATTTAGCTAATTTATCGTTTGGTAAACAACAATGAGGACAGAGTGATTTTTGTTGTCATTCAGTGCTATTTGTGGCTGCTCGATTTATTTTGTAATACAAAACCGACGTGGTATGGTCACAGTTTTCGTTTCAAAATCGTAGTCCCAAAGTTTAATTTTCTGTATTAGCAAGAGGTAAACAGTAATATATTCCCTTCTTTTTAGTTCTATATTTATTTGACCTCTTCTTCCCTACCTTTGTACCATATATATATACTGTTGTTACCTACATATTATTCCTATATTTTCAACCCTTAGCCCCTTAGCCTATCCTTCTTAAGCTAAAATAATAGAGTGAGAATAATTTTTGTTTAAATAAATCTTTTTACAAAAGTTTAATGATGAAGTGTGAGCGTCTGCGTGTGCAAACTGCTTTAACAAAGTGTTCGTAACTTTATGTGACCTTTCGTGTTATAACTGATAAAACATGTACACCTATTGTGTTTAAAACTTCCCTTCCCTATGTAATTATTAAATAAATACGCGTTAGGTAACGCTATGAATAGCTGTATCCATATTGCCTAATTTGCCCCTTGTAGAATTTACAACATTTATTTGGACTGACTGGAAGATAAATGCTCCTTTAACTTTATGTGTTGGAACTTGGACGAAGTACGACCAATACTGAAACTGATGATAGAGAGAATTAAATTAAAGAAGGCGTGTGATGATGTTTCAAGAGGTAGGTGGACGGAGTATTTCGGGATGAAAAAGCGAAGGATGATTGGAGAAAGGATATATCATGGGGCAAAAAGCAGTGAACGAATTGAATGTGTAATCACTTGAGTGTTGTTTAACATAGGTTTCAGTTTTTTAGAAACTATTTCGTGGATAGTGTTTTTCCAATCATGAATCTAACTATAGGCTTGAAAATATTGGGGTGTAAAAATGCAATTATTGAAGCATGCAGCTAGTAGTGTACCGATGCTATGGTAAATTTAGTTGCTAACATTAAAGATAATCATAACTCATAAGCATTCAATTTGTTGAGATTAATTTATTCTTGTGAATGTATGTGAGTGCACATATTACACACGCTTGTTACTTTCTGGCCACTTATCGATGATTCCTAAAAGAGGATATATTTTTTTAAATTGTATTTTGTGGTTGTAAAAATTGCAATTAATGTAAATATTTTTAAAAATATTTATAGCTTCGTTGTTTAATTCTTAGGGTGGTCATTTTATGGTTAGGTTTCCTGCAGCCCTATTAATAATCATTGTTTAATAAAAGGAAAGGGCGGGGGTTTACAGAGGGATGCGTGTTGAAGTGTTGATATAGGTCAGGCGGTTGCTATTTGTACTATCATCACAGCGGTGGTTCATGCCGAGCACAAATCGATAGTCGCGTAATTTCGGATTCTCTCTCGGCAAGAGTGTTCCCATAGCAACCGACTTACATCACATTAAATCAAATTCTGCCGTGCTCCCCCTCTCGGTGTATATATCTGCCCGCCTCCTTCTCCACTCCTCCCTTTCTTGTTTGACATTCAAAAGGCGATGGGATTCTTTGCTTTGCACGCGGCCTGGGAAGGAGTAAGCTTTTTCTCTTGCCGGAGTATAATAGCCGCATTTCCTTTCTCCGGTTCACGTTTGCCAACTTTAGAAAACTGTTTATTTCCGCCACAGTCTTAACTCGGATCTGTTTTATCTTCATTTTCCAAGTTAAGAACTTTAGCCTGAGTGTATGCGGGGTGGAAGGCGAGACGGAATTTCACTGCAACTAGCACAGTTAATGTTTACTGGTAATTTATTTACGTAATTAATATGATATGAGTCAGATACCTATCACGTAATACTTGACTTTATAAACTTAACTTCATTGATTGCGACTTGCTGATGATTAATTAATCCGGATTATGAGTTTACACAAATGAGTAATAGGGTTATAAAATTGAAAATTTTCTCTATATCGACTTTTTAAATTATCGTATTCAGAAAATAATGTGCACGTTATTCCAACAGAAAGATTTTGCAGAGCCAGGAAAATTCTGTGAAATGAAGACGTTTTTCTGTGTATGTATTTAAATCAACGTTTGGGATCATTGCCTAATTGATATTTTTTGATCCTTTTATAATTAATACAAAATATATAAACAAAGTTCAGGTGTGAATATTTTGAAAATGATGTATTATTTTTAGGACTGTTGTAAATACTAATGTGCTGTTGTTCATAAAGTATAAAATTATTGAAATTTTAATTTTATAAATTTAGATAATTTTATTAAATGATTAGTTTAATACTTATTAAATAAATTATTAATAAAATATTAATAAATAAATTATTGTTATAGTAACAATGCTTGTCTTAATATATATACATATATATATATATATATATATATATATATATATATATATATATATAATTAAATGACACTTTCATAAAGAAGAATTTTTATTTTATTTTTCTTCATACATTGAAGCTTTCGCTGATTGGCAGTATCGGCATTATCAAAATCTTCAAAGTACCTTATAGTTCTATGACTACATCTAGACTGTGTATACTCCTTTAAAAATAGTACTTTGAAAATTTTGATAATGCCGATACTGCCAATCAGCGAATAGCTTCAATGTATGAAGAAAAATAAAATACAAATTTTATTTATGAAGGTGTCATTTAATTGTGTGTGTGTGTGTGTGTGTGTGTATAACATTAAAAAGACATGCATCCAAAGATTACAATATATAAACATATATATATATATATATATATATATATATATATATATATATATATATATAATAACAACACAATAATAATTATTTAAACCATGTTCAAAACAGAAAATTAAACAGTTGAGTTAAAAATGTAAAATAGCACAAAAAAGTTGAACAAATTAAATGTTCAAGTTATTATTATTTATTTAATAAATATAATTTGTATTGTATTTAGACATATTTTTGCTTTTGACATTTATATTCTAAACATGGTATTTTTATGAAGATTGGACCTAGCTAAGACGGTGTTCCTTATAACGTTGTGTTTCGTTCATAACTACGAGTATGTTGCTTTTATTTTTTCTGAAGCCACGGCGTAGCCGGAGTGTTGATGAAAAGTGAAAAGAAAATGAAAACATAGTGAATAAGGGATTTTACTAAAGAGTATCTAGCATTTTGTCTTCTACCTACAAGTCATAGAACTCAAAGTTATTATCTGCACTCTAGCATGGGTGACTAGCGTCAGGCCCGAATCGTAGGTCGGCTCAACAAGTCGCGGTACAAGTTGAGAACTCAGAGATTTTACTGTAAGGCCGGGATTGTTGACTAGGATACGTAAAGCCGCGACAGTAAGCAAGGTCGTTGGTCTGTATGTTACTGCATGCAGCTGTGGGAATATCATAAGGGCACGGCTGCCTACGCTACCTAGGGTGACTATTCTAAGCAAATTGAAATTTTCCGTATTACACCGACTGTCTGTACACAGAACTGTAACCAACCCTAACTGGCGATTATCCACTAAAAGACAACCACAGTACTGCTTGGAACTTTGGAGTAGTTTAGAACGTCGAAATTAATAACTTCTAGTATTTTTCAGCGTGCTTAATGAGTTTTAAATACATGGATTGGCGCCTATACGTAGGAGGACATTATGTTTCCACTGAGAAGCGGGGAATAGTCATGACTTGGAGAAATGAGTGGAACCATCTACAGTTTATTCATTTGTACTTGAAAATATACCTTAAAATTACATAAATATTGTGGTATACGGCAGCCGTTTCTGGTGATGTTTGAATTAGAATAATTAACCTAAAGCGGCATTATTAAATGTGCCTCATAGTAGTTTAAGAGGTGGGAAAATAGAATTAATTTTATTCAGTCAAGAGAATCCGTAGGGGAAAAAGATATTTTGTTATCGCTTCGTAAAGTTTGTGTTGAAGAAAACGTGGATCGCTAAGGAAACTACTGTATTCGCATTTTGTTGGCGGAAATGATAAATCGTTTTACTGCTTCAAAACGTCTTCTTTCAGAAATAAGAAAATTTAGTAAAGTTTAATATGATTCCTTCGTACAGAGCTGCGGAAGTTGCTAGAAGCGATCGAGGTTAGATAAGGAATTACATTTCCTCCCAATGAAGATATTCAGTTTGCTGAAAGCGTTAGCTCAGGTTTTCCGCCAGGAAAATGTTTCTGTTTCCTGATTAAATGTCTGCCACGTTCTTCTTGTTCTTATTAAAGTTCTTCTGTTATGCAATAAGAAATTCATGTTTTTAATACAGACCTGCCTTAGATTTAGACGTCATTATGAATATGCTTCATACTAAAGGTGAGGAAGGAAGTGTTAGCCAATGTGGAGGCTTTATGTTATGCTGTGTGAGAAATTATAAACGAGGTTGTATTGTAACTATGTAAGGGACACCTTGCCACTCAGTTGGACGAGGCGCTAATATTGGAGGTAGAAAATGGGATTAGCAGACTGTTATGAAGGGAAACATAACCACGCCCATAAAGGAAATGAACTACAGAAAATATTCATCGTCATTGAGACAAATACGACCTAAGATACGTATTCTTATCAAACACTGTGCGAAATAATTATAAATATTGTTAACAAATTTAAAATGATGTGAGTAGAGGATTAGCTTCGTAAAAGGAACGAATGTTTTTAAACGCGTCAGCAAGTAAACTATTACGTATTCACTTAGTTAAGTACTTTTTAATTATAGTTTAATCAGTGAATTCAAGATGATACATCAAGCAACTTTGAATTTATGAGGACCTGTGTCTTTTTAATATTTTTATTAAAAGGGAAAGAGTAAAATATTCTCAAAACATAAGACTACCCTGGTATTAATGATGAGATGACATTCTTTGCTCACATGTGTAGGTCTTTATTCATGAGTGAAAAAGTCTCTCTTTCGGGGTTATGCGAAAGCTATACCGCTTTACAGTAGTAAAGAAGGGTAGGTGATATATAGGTATTACGGAAAGGAGAAGAATCTTTCTTTGGAAGAGCTGAGGGAGCTTGGTTGGCGCTTGCAGCGGAGCCTCTATCGGAGACATACAGTTGTACCTGTTAGTCCTAAGTGTAGAGATAAGAAGCGATAGATGAAAAGTAAGTTACATAACTGACTCAAGTTTCCATAGTAAAGGACATGAAAGAGAATTATGGGTAGCAAAACAAAGAGGGTTGTTTTTAGATTGCTCGTGACGAACCAGAGCCGAACGACGTAATAACACAGTTTTACTATTAAAAAAAAAATCCTATTCGCATTAGAGATTTAAGTTCTTGTTTTAATTTAAAAAATTTCCCTAAAAAGCTTTATATTTCATTATATATGTATAGTCTACTCGTTTTTTCATTATATGTATCTCATTATTATATTTAATTTTATTTCACATTTTTAATATAAGAATATCTGTGTGAGAGTAAATCCTAGGGCTGCATCCCTCTCCTCCATTACAAAGGGTGTCGTGATGCTCTCGGCTGTGTAAGCACCACTTCCTTTACCCCTCCATCCCTCGTTGTGTGGATATTAGCATTTCCTATTCTCCAGATTCTTCGTCTCATGTCGACTCCAAAGCTAACATTATTGAAATGTAAATCCTTTGTGCAAGATCCACATCCTGCGTTGTGTTTGCGAAAGGATCGTTCCTCGCCCGTATGTTCTCTGTTGACCTCTAAACAAACATTTTTTTATTGAAATTCTTGTCTTTGCAAAGTGTGCTTTGCCATACACTCTACGAGGTCTTTTCATATGTGCTGTAAATGGCGGATGAATCACATTTTGATAAAAAGTTCGACAGCGTTTATTCGTTTTATGTTCTCTGCGAACTTGCACGCTAACTCATTTTATATATCTCATTTTAAAATCTCCATTGGCGTCTTTTTGAGCCATCGTAGACAGCTTGATCAGGAACTTATGCACTTGCAAATTTTATCGGGCTTGAGCCGCAGACATCCTCAAATGTATGTTGGGAAGATAAAGTGGTAAAGTTTAGCTTCGATAACAAAAATTATTTGTAAAATTTTCTCGTTTAAAAGAAAAGGAATAAAATGGAAGACGTACAAAAATATAGTCTACATCAGTAATAACACATTTATTTAAAAATGTTTACCAGTTAACAATATTTATAAACCTTTGGAATAAAAAAAAGTGTTTACAAAAATCCAAAAAGACCGGATAGTGATTAGTGGACTTTTTGTGACCCCATTAGAGAGTAGGTCTACGTCATACTCGTAAGTTTTTCTTATAATAAATAATCTGCTGGCCAGTATCACCATCATGAGTCAAATTCGTTCAAATGTTCGAATTGTGTTATGAATCAAATGCAGCTTGTTTGTTTTGTTGTAGGTATTTATTTTTATAGCCCGTTGGGTCTGGGCTCCCAGAACCCGCTCAGCCCTCATGCAGCAATCCTCTAGCGAGCTGCCTCCACCTTACACGCGCATGCGTTTAGTATCTCTACCATGAATGAAGGAATCAGGAGAGGTTGGCCATGTACCAAGCTAATAAGCTCTTTCCTTGGAACATTAGGAGGAGGGCGTGAAATAAGAGAGTTCTTTATCCTAAGAGCTGGATGAAAATACCTGGAAAAAACCTTGTCAGGAGAAAAACAGCTATAGGATTTCTTTATGATAAAGTATAAGGAGGATAGCTTTACAAAGCTTTGTAACGTGAGGCTATGTAGAGTTATCGTGAGAATGGCATCTTTTTTGTTTGGAAAGCGTTTGCAAAACAATATGATTATAGCCGTTGGGGCAGGCTGAGTCCCTCGGGATGTAATTTTAAGTATTATTGTATTCTTATATATGTAACGGGTGTACTCGTACATCTTTCTTTAAGCCGGTTTGGAACAAGTCTACTGACATGTTTATGCCATTTTTCATACATACTCCCACATACCCTTCTCTGTCCTTTCTTTTACAAGTATTTTAAGTAATTGATACCTTCATATGACCCTGATATAAGGTTTATATCGCGACTGTGGTCAAATTATGACAATCTCTCATTTACATTCGCCAGTGTGTTATGCGAAGTGTAAGAAGAAAAAAAGAAGAAAATAAGAATAGTCACAGGAAGAATCTGTGACAGTAAGAACCTCTTTGTCAATGAACACAAAGATAGATTCTTACGTGGGTCATCTTCCGCCAAGCATATGAAACCACAACCCCCACGAATCCAACCTTAAATTCGTGACCCCCTCCCGGATAATTAGTATCGGGCTCGAGGTGCCACTACACGTGGTACCAGTGTGTAAGGGTCTGTAAGACCGTGGACTAGTGACCGACCCGCCCCTGGGACGAGACGAACTCCAACCAGAACTACTATCCCTCATGTACACTACATTTACAAACTGTCTGATAATCCTAAAACTACAAGAAAATCTAGAAATTTCGATCTTATTCGAATTGTTTGTTTTCTTGACCTACGGTATAACGAAGTGTATATAGCGAGGCGGAAATAAAACCTTGATCTAACGAAACGCACTTGCACTAAGTATAGCGATACATTACGTCGATGTTTAAATGCTATTTGTTTTAATTTCTAACCTTGTATCGATGAACGTTCATCAGGTACAGTCATGTTGTGTGACAAATGAACGATCGTCATGGCTCAGGCGGCTGGGTTGCGGAGCTCCAGTGTGTTGAATAACACGAGTTTTGACATTTCTAGTTCAAGACAAAATGTTATGTTTTATTGAATCTCTGTAACGTTTTTATAGTTTTTTAATAGTTCTGTTCCAAATACTATGAGTAATCATTTTAGCTTTTACAATAAATACTCTGACCATAAATAAAAAACAAACACGTTTTGTTTAACTGACTGTACTTAGAGGCTTTAAAAGTAGCCTTGTCATCTGATAAACTCCCTTTTCTGTGGACGCGGGGTAAGCACTTCCTCGCCCCTGTTCATTATTTAACACCCTTTCTATTGTACCACGTGATGAACCACACACCCTCGGCGTTTAAACTGGCTGATCTTATCTCTCCTTCACTCCTCTAGAAATGGTGGCTAATTAATAAATCGCAAGAGTCGGAAAGGGCGGAAAAGTCAATGTCTTTCTTTGGGGTTAGGGCGTGCAAGGAAAATATGATACATGTCTGACTGATATGATAATCCTTGCAAAATATTTCACTCCTTTTCTTCTAAGTTTCCAACAGAAAATACGTTTCCACAATTTTCTTATGGTGCTCCTAAATACTTTTGTGTGACGTGTTTTGGAATCCAAATAAAAATTAAATAAATTTAATAAAAATAAAATATTTTACGTTAACAATTATGAAAGTCTTTATGTTTTTGTGGGCGTGTATTTAATTTTTATTTAATACGCTGTTGAAGTAGTTTTTTTATTTTATTCAATTTTTATTTTACAGTACAGTTTATCGAAATAGCTGTTGAGATAGAGGGACCTCGCCTCCGTTTTGCGAAAACTGTTTCCTTATTTTCACTTCATTAAAATATGTTTCACGAAATTTAACATTAACTTATTTTAAAACTTTTTTTCTGTCATTTGTTTTCTTTAGTTTGGTATTTCGAGTTTTAAACTTTTCTATGGGTACTAAAATTGGAGTTATGCTTATTAGCAAAGGTAATAGATAACAACGAACACCAGAGTCAAAATCAATAATTTATGTTCCTATGAACGTTTCAATGATAGTCATCATCATGTCTATTTATAACTGATTTAGTTTAATAAAAGTTGTGTATTTATACTCACCATTGATGATGACAGAGTACTGTTGAGAAACGTGTATGAAAGAAAAGTTATTGATTGTGACTTGGTGTTCGCTCTTATTTAACTATTTTGTATTTCTAAATTTTTGGAATCGTATATTTTTAAAAAAAATTTTGAGTGTTTGTGAGCAACTGCAATATTTTTTTAAAAACTCTATAATTTATGTTTCATAACTTCCGGTTTTAACATTATTGTTGTAGCACGTTTTCGTTTCGTCGTGATAATTAACACTTAACTGAATATCTACAATTTAAGTATTAATTTCTTAATTTTAATTGAATTTTGTTTGGACAAACGTTTTAACCACACATGTAATGTTTACAGCCTTTCAGAGCTTCGCTGTAGTTTTTTCTTATTTAAATTTTCTTAAAAAATATTACTAAAATCTTCTTTCATGTTTACCTTTGTTCTAATAGGTATTAGGAGAAGTTAATGTAACCTAAATAAATTTCAATTAGTGTGGTTTTAATGTTGTTTGTCCTTTTTGTTATATATTTATTGTTACATATACAAATTTTATGTTATTACTGTTACGTTTAGGTTATGTTTGTTTTGTATATTTTTGTTTGATTTAAATTGTGTGTTATCTAAAATATTGCCGTTTTCGTCTTAAATGTTGATTCGCGATAATAATCACAATTGGTTTTTCACCAGGAAAAAATTAAGTGGTAAAATTTCTTGGGGTCGTTTTAATAATTATATGAAATCTTGTTTTTGTAGCATTACTGTTGAGCATTACTATAAACACCTACTTTGCTAAACACCTTGTGCTGTTTAAGAATATAATTAAAATTGCTAATTAGGTTTTAACTTCTCTGGAAGCTGTTTAGTTCTTGAGCAATTTGTCTCTTGGCTCTCTCTTCTCGTCAGTATCGCTAATTACCCAGTTAACAGTGAATACTTGTATTTAGTTAGTAGAAGGATTCTCGCGTTCATTTCCTTTTATGTTGTAAAACGTCGCGTTCTCGTCTCGTTAAAAGAATATTTGGAACCTCTCTCTTGTCGTTGTTATGGTAACAGGTCGGGAAAGGGGCGCCGTAGAGCTAAAGTGTTCAACTGAACGCTTTCACGCTTCCACGCCCCTTCCCTACCCGTCGCATTACTACACCCTCGCTACTTCTTTCATAACCTCGCTCAAACTGCGGTCAACCAAAAAATCTTCACCGAGCACTGTCTTTCTCTGGGTTCTTATTGGCGGACACGACAATTCACACTGTGCGGAGATTTACTCCGTGTAAGCGGGATTTACTGGGACGGCGTTTTACGGGGATTTGCGGCAAAATGAGATGTTTTCCATTTCAACGCGCCGCTGTTGGTTTTAGCGTAGAGGTTTTTGTTGGGTGGTAGTGTTATTTTTACGAAGCGCTTGCGATTTTGTTTATATTGTGTTGGTTATAGTGAAATTTGTTGGAATCTATATGTTGATGAAAATTAAAATATATCGTAGAACATGTTTATAAAGTTTTTCGTTAGGTGTAGATCTGTATTTTTAAAAGATAAATTCGTATTACTTGTTTAAAATCAGCTTTTCTCAAAGTTACATTGAAGGACGTTTTCTGATATCGATCGTTAATAACAGAGTCATTTTAAACTATAAATGTATTGTTTACTAAACTCTTGTTATTTTTATGCTTCAGATGTTTATTATGATGAAAAATTGTAGAAATATTAACAAGCTGTAAAGGTTAGGTTAGTTTTTTCGCGTTTATGCCTTTATTATTAAATTCCTTCTATTACACAATATCAAGAGCACAGTGGTAGAATATATTACAAAGAAAATATTGGAAAGAACCCCAATACCACAAAAATAATAAAAAATAACAAATTAAACAAGTTACTCAAGATTAAAACCTTATGTACATTTCGATGACCATGTCATTATCATAAGAGGGTTTTATTACAAAATAACAATCTAGCAAACAAGAAGTCATAAACTAAAGTAATGATACAAACTAGAGAGAGATTACTCTAGTTTGTATCTTCTTGTTTGCTAGATTGTGATTTTGTAATAAGACCCTCTGATGATGATGACATGGTCATCGAAATGTACATAAAGGTTTAATCTTAAGTAACTTGTTTAATTTGTTATGTTTGATTATTTTTGTGGTATTGAGGTTCTTTCTAATATTTTCATTGTAATTCCTTCTATTAGCTCACACTCTCCAGCTATATATCTTGTACAAATGTTGAATCATTACTAAATACGCTTTTATTCATCCAATCATTTTCAAATCTATTTTTTAAAGCTATAGTGGATGGCAGTTGATGTTGATACAGTTGTTTTTTCAAATATTTATTCAATAACTAAATTATAAAATTTGTGATGTCCAGCCGGATTCGAACTGTGAATCTTTAAGTTCGAAATCGCGCGCCTTGGGACTGCACCAACTTTCCAATACCTAGCAATATATTTCTCAAAGATGTATATAACTTTTTTCCCCCATCTGGTTGTAGTCGAAACCTCCATTGTACAACCTTAAACTGTTGCAATAGTTACCACACAATATCATAAATAGTGCTTTGGGGTAACTAAAATAAAAAAAAAAAATATCTTTTGTTAACCTCAGTAGGAATCTACTTAAATTTTTTTTTATTAACTTGGTTTTTATTTTCATTTTTACTGGTTCTTAAGTCTGCTAAACGCTCTCTTCCAACACAAGCAAAGTATCAAAACATAAATAGAAAAACAAACAAACATTGAAAATTTTAAATTTAAAGAATATTGTAAACTTATTCTATGTATTTCGCGGAAGATAAAAATAAGGCCAACACTCCATCAAGGCCAAACAAAAAAGGTTTGCAATTGTGGGAAAATAATAATTTTGTTTGTCTGTGTCAAAACATGCTTTTTGTTACCTAAGCCAATACTTTTCTTTTATTAAAATTGTATATAAACTAAATCCACCCTTGGATTTAATCTACATATCATAACTATATTTAAATGCCCCTAATATATATATTTTTTTCATAAACAAGTAATATAAAAATAAAATAATGTCAATTTCTACTGAGGTCAACAAAGAAAAAAATTTCTTTACTTAATTTTTAATTTATAATTACAGTTAATACTTAATATTGTGATTCTGTATATATATATACACACACACACACACACACACACACACACACACACACACACACACACACACACACACACACACACACACACACACACACACACGACAGAATCAATATTAGATGGTAAAATAGAAAGTGAATTTCCATGTAGTTTTCCATTTCCTTATCTATAAAATATATGGGGTTGGACTATTATTTTTGTTTTGTTACTATTTATTCGCTTTTTTATAGTTTTTAACTTATGAAGCTGACGGTGGCCTATAATTCCCCATTCTATCCATCTCTTGTAATGTTTCATTATTGCAAGGAACCTTTCTTTTCCTGTAATTTCATATATTAAATAACTGATCCCTAGCTCTGGGAAAATTGGATCAGTGCCAGAGTGCTGGATTTTAAACATGGATTCATTCAGTTCGAATACGGACGAGTCATAAGCGTTTAGCATTTGATTAATGAATAATTATTTGAGAAATATTTATTGCCATCAATTGTCATGCACTACAGGTTTTAAAAAATCTATTTTAACACGATTGGAGGAATTAAAACATTATGTTAAGATTGAACATTTTTAGATATTTAAAAGGAGAGTGTGAGCTAATAGAAGGTATTGAATAGTCCTTAAAGTAAATGTATTACGTATAAAATACATTTCATGTATTATACGGAATAAATGTACTACATAAAAGTTTTTTTTCAGTTTTGGAGCTCTACGTTCCATCTAAGACTTACTTACATTTAATATAAAACAGACTGGTCGCCCTGAGAGCATGACTACTTTGGTTATAGATGCCATAACTTTACCCTATTCCCAGGCCCAGAGGGTCATTATGATCTCTCCTTACTTCTACTCGAAACAAGGGTGTATAATTCAAGGACCGTTGCTGAGGGCAGTGTGCATGCCGCCTCAGGATTGGGGGCAAGAGGGTAACGGCACATATAGACAGGTTGTGCAGGGAAGAATGGAATGCTACTTTGGGGTGCTGCGAATCCAAGGTACTGTGGGATTTCTCGGGAGATTTGTGCGCTAAATAACTACTCTTTTTAAGTAGACCTCAACTCAGTTGCTGTAGAGCTGGTCACAGGCTATGGGAATGTGAGAGGGTTCAAATACAAAATTGGAAGATGTAGGTCCCTTGTGTGCAAGAGATGCGACAAGGACCAAGGGGAAGGCTCTGTGAGTGCCCTGCTTTGATAGCTGCTAGGAGAAAGTGTTTTGTTTAGCAGCTATGTATACCAGAGGTATCAGGTGGGTACTTGGATTCTGTAAAGAGGTAGTTATCCACTAAGATAGTCCTGTGATAGGGATGGGAAGAGAGTAAAAAGGCTACAGCTAAGTGCTCTACACCGATAAGGTCCCTCCGAGTTTTTAATAATAATAATACTTCTACTAAATTCTTTCTTCCTTAATCTTCTTTAAAAGAGGTGTAGCAGGTGGACATTTTTAAAGTCTTCGATAGTTCAGGTAAGCGACCCTTTACACTTGAAACCATGTTCTCCCTCTATCGTCTGCCAGCGCGTGTGTATTGTAGAGGTAGTTTGATTATGTCTCTACCTTAATTATACAATTGTTCACAATTCTTTCTTAACTTATGTAGGCGATAATATACCTGATCCTAAAACAGTCCCTGTTGCCACATCTACGAAAAAGTATTCTCATTGTGCGTCTAGTAGCTTCGAGACGAATGTTTGCTATTTATAATTTTCCCTTGCATCAACACACGTTAATCTACAGAAAGGTTCTTTAATAGCGTCGCATTAGGGAATAGGCCAATATGGGGGAATTGTTGAATGTGCAATAAGCCTTTGATGGGGGAGTTGCGTAATACTGGTAATCCCCGTAGCCCTAATATTGAGAGGGATAACCTGTGATATCCCCAAGTAGCAGATCGTGTTTTATGTGACGCTCCATTTAGTTGTTTCAATGTTACTGCAGACTTTACATTATTCTGAATCGTAATCGTTACACTGCAGGAAATAGCTTTAATTTTAAAATTATTTCCAAGCATTTTAAAATTGTTCATTTTTTAAAAAACATTAGGATGTCTCCGTGTTTGTTTAGAAATTTGGTCTCGTCATCTTTAATACTCACTCTTTCGCTTTTCAAAAACGGGTTTTTCTCATTTTATATAATTTGAAAAAATGTTTTTGCGTGATCAGGACATACTTACAGTTATTGTTCATTTTGGAAAAATAGGGTTGTGAATAATAAATAAAATCAGGGTAGGTACACGTAACCTTCGTCTGTGGCGACAACCAATCTTCAGCTACCAAGCTGTTAATAACTGCTTAGGGGCAAAGTGTAGTGAATTTATAATAAATTACCACAAACCATTGTTGCAACCGAAATGTACATAATGTTGATACAAACTATTGTGGCTAGAGGGTGTCTGTATGCTATTAATCATAATGCCATAACCTCTATACCACTCTCGTTAAAATTATTCTTTTCTTCGTTATAAAAAGTTTTTTTTAATAATACAAATTGTAGGTATGATACAGTTAAATTTGAAAAGATAAGTTTCCACTTAATATTTCAACAATAGTCCTACATTTTTATAACCAGGCAGTAATTTTTTTTTCAATGACAAATCCTGGGTGGTCTTGACTATATTTATCTAAATCCTTAAAATGTATAATTTCTTGTCTTTAGTTAATTTTAAGAAAGTGTGAAGAGAAATGTTAGCTTTTAGTGCTTCTGATGTACCAAAAGACAGCAAAGAGACATGTGCTATCGATCCCCATCTCGTTGAAGCCTGCTAAATAAACTGCAGATTAATTTAAGCGTCGTACCTCTTGACATCCCCCGGGGTCGAGCTAATGGCAGGAGAGTAGTAAAGCCAAACACCGCTGGGATATTTACTGTGAACCCGATCCTGTCATTTGTAACATTTATCGTCCTAGTACGGTGCAGTTACTGCCAATCTTGCGGGCGCCGTGAATTTATTAACTGTGCTGCTCTACACTACTTTTTCCGTGCCAGTGACGTCATTGCTAGCGACTCTTCTCATTGCTGTTACTCGTGTCTTGGATTTAAAACACCCGATAGTAAAAAGCCCATTAGTACTTTTGTACTGTTAGTTCAAAAAACTTTAATAAATTTATTATGCAAAACTAACTTAAAAGAACCGTAAAATACTTCAAATAATTAAATTTCGAAAATTGTTGTTGTCGTTTGAAAACACATTGTTGAAATTTGAAAACGAGCTGGTTGTTAATCACTTATTACAATATAAAATTACTTGCGACCAGACATTCTATATTTTATAATATTATATTGTAATAAGTACTTCAATTAATTTTTCTGAACAAGTTTATCTTGAAACCACCACTTACAAGCCACTAAGCCGTTACAGATCATATAATAAGTTTTTAATAAATTAGTTGTGTTTTTTTTAAATTGATAAGTACAAAATGTATAAAGTATATTACTTTCTTGTAATTTCTAAATAAATTTCTTTATAATTCTGAAATTAATAATAAATAATAAATACACAAAAACCTCTTGACCACAAACTTTCTATATTTTACCCTTATGTACATTTCAGTTACAAAGTAACCATCCTCAGAGGCATAACATACAAAGACAGTCTTTGTATGTTATCCCTCTGAGGATGGTTACTTTGTAACTGAAATGTACATAGAGGTAAAATATAGAAAGTTTGTGGTCAAGAGGTTTTTGTGTATTTATTATTAAGTTCAACTACAGTATATTCCTAATAAATAGTAATTCTGAAATTACCTATAAGGTAATTGATGTTGGATAAACTTGTCGACAAAGTCAAAACAAAAGTTGAATACGTACGAGTAATGGAGAACGAAGTGAGCGCAGTCAGGTAAAGTGGACAACAACGCCGTAAAATAGAACCAAGCGGGAAGTACTATTCTGACAAGTAAACTTGCAGTAATTCAACGTTTAGTCTGACGTTCCAGAGCCTCCCATTGTGTACAGATGTTGGTACAAACGCTTTCAATTCCAAGGTACTATTCACCGGATTCCGCATGGCTTATACGGCTTTACTGGAATCGCTCAAAATAATAATCTATGGTAACGTACTCTGCCTTTTCTACTACACACAAGCAGGCGTGCCTTCTCTTCTCTTTCTCGGTTGCTAGCTCAGTTTTGTTTTCAATATATTTTGTAGGCGAGCCTATAGTGGCTGTTGATTTTAGTGTTTATATTCATGAGTAAAAGTAATTAATTTTTTTAAATTATTGATTAAAATAGATTATGTTTTTGAAAAATGTTTCAAATAGTAAGTTTTTTTTCAACATTTTGTAGTTTATATAACCTCCAGTTTTATTTGAAATTACATTCACTAATTATTTTTAAATTACGCTTAAATAATATTAAGGTGTAAACTAAAACCTACTCAAATCGTGCAACTAAAAACATTTACTTACTCAAACAACGTTTGAACATTTATTTCATCTTAAGGGATATTATTTTGTTAACCCTTTTAAAATCTGTTCATAGTATTTCAATAGTGTTTGATTGAGCTATTGTTAGTTGGGTGTTTCATTTACAGCTACAGTTGAGCTCATTTCATATGCCGAACTTATATTATTGTTCATTAAATAATACAAGACGATAAATAAAATATTCTATTGTATAATATACTATATTCAATTATACTATTCGCTGCTTATTAAATAATTAAAAGACGTACTCGCAGTAATATATAATAAAAGGCATAATACAATATGATAATGTATTATACTGTAATATAATATGATATAAATAATAATAAATATAATAATCATTATTTACTGTTGTGAAATCTAAAATTATGAAACGAACCGTAAATAATTTTAATTAATCTGTGACTTTCTTTTTCAAAATATACGACGACATATTAAAATCCTCCTTGTTTGGTTAAATCGTCTCGTGAAACGCTGTTTGCAATTCATGGAGTTTTGCCATCTGTTATTGACTACGTTATGAGACGGTTGAATTATGTACACGCTCGCAAAGTCTCTTTTGATTCGATAGGACACGAACATTTTGTACGTTGCATGACCGAAACGCTCTTTCATTTATTTAATTTAGCAGTTTGTTTTGGAAGCTTATATTTCATCATCACGTAAACTAGATGATACCGTGCGAATACAAACCCGCTCAGATCTCTGTGTTTGTTTGAAACACGTCTCCGAGCCAGCCGCGTAAACGTTGATTTAATCCAGAAATATTTAACACAAAGTAGTGTTTATTTTACGTGAATTATAATGGCGCGTAGTTATCGTGTGTTGTGACCGTATATACAAACAGATGTTGAAACTGGCAAAGGCGTGTGTTTATTGGTTTGGTCGACAAAAATACACCAGACATTAAAGTTTTACTCCCGGCTATAAACTGCACCAAACGTCGTTAAGCTCTAACTTAACGTTAACTACGCACGACCTATATAGCGTCATTTATGTTGTTATATTAGCGACTATTATGACAGACATTTCAGGATAACAGCGCCATGAAATCTGCTTTGGGCACCGTAATAAATTTTGATTTTGTAACGGTTTATATCTTTACGGTGCGCATTGGAAAAGGCAAGTGGATTTTATTGTTTCCTGGCGACAAGCAAGTTGGGCTGTTGCGGTTACAGAAGGGAGGGGGGGGGGTTTCAGTTTAATTTAGGCCGCTTAATCTTATCATGTAATTAGCTACTAACTTGCTACGGCGAGAGTAGCGTAACTTAACGAATTTACCTTTCCGTAAGTGTTTCAAGTTTAACCGAAAATGTTTTCAGATTAAAAGGGAACATTTTTTTTTGACAGGGTACAAACGCACCTTGTAGTTCTTCTCCACCTTCATACCACTGTAGCATTTTCTTATACACGCAGGCTTCTTTTTGTTTTTCTACATCGTTAGTAAGTTATAAATCGTGTTAAACATCAGTATCGTTTAAAACACTTCATGTTGACAAAAAATGTATGCTTGAAGAATGTATATTTATTAACTAACTTGATATAATCTGATTAATGTAGGTAATAATAAAGGAGCCTCTTTATTAACATGTATCCTCTTCACATAAATAAATGTAACCTCTATAACACAAATGACTTTCTTCTTTTATTTAAAACCTTATGTACATTTCGATTGCATAGCAATCATCCTCAGAGGTAATTTTCTAATTTACAATAAAAAATTGTATTTTTATTGTAAATTACCTCTGAGGATGATTGCTAGGCAATAGAAATGTACATAAGGTTTTAAATAAAAGAAAAAAAAATCATTTGTGGTTTAGAGGTTTCATTTATTCATGTTAAACATTACGCCACATTCGTTTTATACAGTTATGTATCCTCTTTATAGATATTTAAAATTGACTGAATTAAACAATTTATTTAACGAATTCAGTTGAAACGTAAGGACGTTTTTATTAAAAGAAAAATAAAAGTAGGCTATATAATTCATTATAATTATATTGTATTAATTATTGTAAGATTTATTGAAATATAAATTATTATATCTAACTAATTAACATATGGAAGAGTAACATTTTTAATTAATAATGTAGGCCTATAACGTAACATACAATACAAACTATAACATAACAAAATGTATAAACTAAATGGTCTCAAAGTAAATTCCTACTTGGGTCAACAAACGAAAATGTTATTTTAGTTATTTTTTAATAATTATATAAACATATATATACAACAAATAATATAAATGAAGTAACTTAACATATCCGTTAAACACAGCGGTTCTGTCGCATAACCTATAACATAAAATCATGTGTTTCATGAAATCATATGTTATTACTTATTTTATGGCAATTGAGTCGAAATAAGTATATTGCATACCTTGCCCTCTTTATGAATATTTTTTCTCTTAATATTTTTTTAATAGTGAATTAATATTTGAAAAAAACTGTATTAAGATCAGGTGTGAACCACGAGTTTAAAAAAAATGTATTTGAACCGGAGAAGATGAATAAAAAGTATTTTATTAACGATTGAAAATTTGAACGGTATATAAATATGTATAGGGACAGTGTGAACTAATAGAAAGATTTGAAAAATAGCTGTTTAATGAAATTATATATTATCATCTAATTAAACGTAAATCTGTTGTAACCAAAACTCTGAAGACGCGAACTGTAAGGTTTTTAAAAACCTTACACAAAAGTATCAGGTGGGCCCAAAGAAATTTTACTTGAAAAAAATTTCGCCGAGAAACGGACTTTGTTCTTTATAGAGAATATTATATAATTTATAATGCAATGTAGTTTAGCCTATTGTAGTATACGAGTATTATAACGTAATATAACATAACTAATAATACATAAGTATAATAAATTCACAATATATATTTATGAAGGAAAATATTGATAATAAACTAGCTAATTAGTAATAAACAGTCTTTTTTCATAGAAAAACTTTATAGAAATGCCTAAATAAACAGGAATGTACAAACATATTCTGTAAAGAATTACATACAACAGTAGATCTTTTCTGAAAAACACTCTTGGCAATTTCTTCGAAGAAGCGCCGGCGATAGCAAGTAATTGGACTCGACGCTAGGGACTCTTACGACAAACACATACGGTTATATATAACGAATCATTTGAGACACATATTTATAGATGTTTTTCTTGAATCTTCTAACAGCTTCTAACAAGCTGGATATTTTAACTTACACTTGTTTGTGTTCTGGCAATGTACAAAGGTTATCTTTTTCGACTAGACGCTTAAATTGGTTGCCTATAATTAGAGTTTTTACGGGCATATTGATAGAACTCTCTTGAGTCGGTTTAATTTTCACTTGTTTGGAGATGTCACATTTCTAATGAAATATTTATTTATAAGATTATAATTATGAAATTGCAAAAGTTTTTGTTTGCATATGTCGTAGTAGCCAACAAATTAAAATGCACTCATTATCTTTCTGTCAGAGAAGATCCGTAGAAGAATGATTGAAAAAAAATTCTAATGAATGTATTCATCATTGAAACAGACAAGAATGGGCAATGGAAGATTCAGAATAAGAAATTTAATAATAATAAATAATACACAAAAACCCTAACCACAAATATTTATATTTTAACCTGATGTAGGCCTACATTTCGGTTACCAAGTAACCATCCTCAGAATCATAACACAATTCTGCCTAACTCAGTCAGTCAGTCAGAAAAGTAGGGGTTTGGTGACCCCCGAGGTTTTGCAGCATCTGTCACCGAGAATGGCTTCGGGTAGAAATTTGGGATCAGGGCTTTTGGTGAAGGGCTGGATTTCAGGAGGGGTTTATGTACGGCAGATCGTTTTTGGGTGGGACGGTACTGACTAACTATACATAATTTCCATACTCAAAATCAACTAAACTACTTGCCCACACTCTCTACGCCACGCTTTCCCGGTAAAAACAAGAATTCATGTTGTTTTTTTTAACTTAGATTTGAGAGATTATTATGTGGTGGGCACCCCCATCGCCAAAATATTAGGGTTCGTTTTAACGGGAAATCAGTTGTAAACTTGTACATTGCTTTGTAACGCTCAGTGGCAGCCTGCAATTAGAATATGAATAAGTGTTTTATACCTTATAACTCAATACTCCCGTAATTACAGCTGTCCAATAGGTCACGCTGTAAGTAATGTTTGCTTCAAATAAGGATTAATTAAAACTATTACAAAGTGTACAACCCACGCTTTCAGTTTATCAACAGTAGTTAACAAAGTAAGTCGTAAAACGAAGCCCACTCTGTTCCTGTATATATTACATGTTTTATTGTTGCACCCTTAGACATAATTTTATGATTACAGCTGTTAAAAAAAGCCATTACGATGGTACGAGAGACGTAAAATCCCAAGTGCTATAAAAATAAATATCCGCGGATAACACTTGGCGAGATTCTTTTAGGGAACGTGGAAGGCGGTTAAATATTTATGCGGATCGATCAGTCGGCTCGATTTGATTTGCGATTTATATGAATGCTGTATTATGTGTTGATAATTGGTTTTTTCTCTCTTTAATTTGGATATTTTCCCATTTTTAATTACTTGTTGAATAAACTATTTATTAGGAATATACTGTGGTTGAATTTAATAATAAATACACAAAAACCCATTAACCACAAAATTTCTTTATTTTACCCTTATGTACATTTCAGTTACCAAGTAACCATCCTCAGAGGGATAACATGTTATCCCTCTGAGGATGGTTACCTGGTAACTGAAATGTACATAAGGGTAAAATAAAGGAAGTTTGTGGTTAAGAGGTTTTTGTTTATTTATTATAGTGTTGAATAAAGTTTCTGTATAAATGGTACTGGTAGCCAGAGAAGGGACTTGATCTCGTATGAACTAATAAAGAATCTGAATCTCTTTACTGAAAAGTATACAATGATATCCGCCATTTTGAATCTCCTGTTATAAAAAAGTATTTACAAAATATCTCCTTTAATGTCAAGTCAGATAGTGTTATGAACTATACGAATATTAAATAGTACAAAAACTGCTGTAAAAATTTCAGAAAAGTTATTTTTCTATCGTTTAACCGCTATCTTATGATATAAAACCAAGAGCACAGATAAGTATGTGGTCTATAATCTGCCCTGGAATGTGAAGCTAGGAATATCTTAGGTCTCAACTCTTTATTAAGGCTTCACTCTTCGTCATTGAAGTGTCTACACGAGACAAAAAAGGGCTTGATATAAGAAGAATAATTAGGCATTATAGACTATATGATGTAACTTGTGTTGTGGACCGTTCAGCTGACTGGGCTCGGATGTGGCTTATCATTTGCAGTCGCTCGCAGCTGTAACCTTAATGAGTCGTGTACTAGATCTCCACTAAGTAAATAACATTCTCACCCTAAATATTACTTCCAATTTCTATCGAATAATTGAAAAATACATACAATCTAAGAAGAACGATGCCACATAGAAAATACTACAAAATAGACGTTGCTTGTTTATGTGCGGTAACAATCGTAATTTTAATTTAACAAGTTATGTCGTGTTCGGTGTCGTTCTTTTTATATTTTTCGTGTTTTCAAATATTCCATAAAAATTTTGTAATTATAATTAGGGTAGGAATATAATTTAAGTAACGAAGGGTGTTAATAGGTGACTCGTTAAGTAAACACCTGCAAAAGATAAGGCACATTGGGGGCCAGCTAAGGTAGCCGAGCGATCCACAAGACAGGTTACAATCAAACACACTGTAAATACGTGAAGTAAAAAACCTAATGAAAATGTGTGTGGAAGGGATTCTTTCGTGAATAAAATTAGTCCGAAAATAAGGGGGTTAAGTGGTTTCCGAGTTTATGGAGCAGAGGTTCGGCAGAATGTTGTTAAGGTTAGGGAGGAAAGTGAAGGTGTTGTTATTCTGGATGTCCCTATGAAGGGCACTGCCTGACTGATTTGCTCTATTTAGTTATTTTTGTTTGCATAAATTGGTCTCTGGGGTTTTCCAGAGTTTACTCTAATCTCTTTTAATTTGTACCTTTAACCAGATTTCAGAAACGATAACTGTATGTTGCTAACGTTAAAGTTGATACTGTGGATTCCTGGGTTTTTTACATTCACCGATTCATGTTTAAATTCCTACAAAAATGTTTCACTATTGTCAGTCACGAGCTTATAATAACATTTTATGTCTTGATGAGTGCGTTTCACTGACGTGTTGTGCATGAGTCCAGAACAAGTATTTAAATAGACTACTAAATTAGACTACTTGTAGGTGTATTCTTAGGTTTAACCGCAATGATGTTCTGTATTTTGTATTAAAGGCATAAATGTTTTTACGAAGTTATTATTGTGGTACATGAAACTTTATACTCTTCTCAGCTGTCAGGTTATAGATTTTATATTCTTCCTGCATGCTCCATTTACATTCGTCTTTATTGATGTCTACAACGTCACCATTAAAATCCTTTAAAACCTCAAGTGACTAAATATATAAAGAAATATAACTCAAGTAGCATATAAAACGTTAAGCGAAGTATTTAAACGTATGTGTCGGAATATAGCTCGTTTAAATCACTCTGTATCAAAGACACTCAAGAAATATATATCTTAGTTTTATTATTTCCAACTACTGTACAATCACTTGAAGCATATATTTCTAACTTTTAACGTTTTCCACTATATTAAATAAAGACTCTCAGATATTACATGTTAGGTTTTTGATGTATCAGCTACACTACGTTAGTCACATTAAAATTTATATCAGCTTATATCAGAGCTTTAATGCACTAATCTATCTTGTATTAATGTTACTTTGGGTATTATTTGTCAGAACTTTAATGCCATCAATTACAATACATTATTATTACTTGAAGCTTTATTTTTCAGAGATTTAATGCCGTTAACCACACTTTATTAATGTTACTTTAACCTTTATTTGTCAGAACTTTAATGCCATCAATCACAATACATTATTATTACTTACTTGAAGCTTTATTTTTCAGAGGTTTAATGCCGTTAACCACACTTTATTAATGTTACTTTAAGCTTTATTTGTCAGAACTTTAATGCCATCAATCACAATACATTATTATTACTTGAAGCTTTATTTTTCAGAGGTTTAATGCCGTTAACCACACATTATTAATGTTACTTTGAGCTTTATTTGTCAGAACTTTAATGCCATCAATCACAATACATTATTATTACTTGAAGCTTTATTTTTCAGAGGTTTAATGCCGTTAATCACACTTTATTAATGTTACTTTGAGCTTTATTTGTCAGAACTTTAATGTCATCAATCACAATACGTTATTATTACTTGAAGCTTTATTTTTCAGAGGTTTAATGCCGTTAACCACACTTTATTAATGTTACTTTAAGCTTTATTTGTCAGAACTTTAATGCCATCAATCACAATACGTTATTATTACTTGAAGCTTTATTTTTCAGAGATTTAATGCCGTTAACCACACTTTATTAATGTTACTTTAACCTTTATTTGTCAGAACTTTAATGCCATCAATCACAATACATTATTATTACTTACTTGAAGCTTTATTTTTCAGAGGTTTAATGCCGTTAACCACACTTTATTAATGTTACTTTAAGCTTTATTTGTCAGAACTTTAATGCCATCAATCACAATACATTATTATTACTTGAAGCTTTATTTTTCAGAGGTTTAATGCCGTTAACCACACTTTATTAATGTTACTTTGAGCTTTATTTGTCAGAACTTTAATGCCATCAATCACAATACATTATTATTACTTGAAGCTTTATTTTTCAGAGGTTTAATGCCGTTAACCACACTTTATTAATGTTACTTTAAGCTTTATTTGTCAGAACTTTAATGCCATCAATCACAATACATTATTATTACTTGAAGCTTTATTTTTCAGAGGTTTAATGCCGTTAACCACACTTTATTAATGTTACTTTGAGCTTTATTTGTCAGAACTTTAATGCCATCAATCACAATACATTATTAGTACTTGAAGCTTTATTTTTCAGAGGTTTAATGCCGTTAACCACACTTTATTAATGTTACTTTGAGCTTTATTTGTCAGAACTTTAATGCCATCAAGCACAATACATTATTATTACTTGAAGCTTTATTTTTCAGAGGTTTAATGCCGTTAACCACACTTTATTAATGTTACTTTAAGCTTTATTTGTCAGAACTTTAATGCCATCAATCACAATACATTATTATTACTTGAAGCTTTATTTTTCAGAGGTTTAATGCCGTTAACCACACTTTATTAATGTTACTTTACTTGACAGAGCTTAAAAGCCTTCAACCATATTACGTTAAAGTCGCTTTAAGTATACTTAAAAAAGTAAATCAGGTTAAGCCGATAACTTATTTTTATTGCAGTGTATCAAATTATTTACTTTTATTTTATTTCGAAAGGACTAAATTTGTGCTTTTAAGATATAGAAATTTTATTTTTAAAAATTGGATATTATGTGTTACAAAAATAAAATCGACTAAAAATATTGAAATATTAATCACACTATGATGAAATTAGTATCATAACAATTCATATCATTTAACTGATGAGATTATTAACTTTTAATAATGGAGTTAAATACTCTTGATTTTATTTTTCAAAATATTAATCCTAAAAATTTGATGATTTTTACTTTATGCTATTAAAATAACGGAACTAGACATTATATTTTATTCCAGTGGATTTTAAACTTCAATTGTATTCTTCTTTTACACAAACTACGATAAAACATTCTTTTAATACAAGCTTCACAGATTTAATCATGTTTAACAGCTCTTACCACTGTCTTCTTTGTATCTTTTTCCCCACCCTGAGCTACATTTATAATTAAGGACTCATCCCCTTCTGACAGCCAAAAGGGATTTGTCTTTCTGCGTACTTTCCTCGAAATTCTTTAATCTGAAGATCCTTACTCCCTCGACCATTATTTTTTGTCTGCTTCTCCTTATGGTCCCAGTCTCTTCGGGTTTGACAGTGCCGATAATTCATTCTTTTCATATTCACCCTGATTTCTCCGCAGCTTATAATCCCTTTGGAGTCTCTTTTTCTTCTTTTTTTATTCAGCACGTAATTTGCAAAGAGCTTTATTTTCACTCAAACACCCCCTCCGTCTGGCGTTGGCAGGAAATAGCGTCTGCCGAGTCTTGTTTGACGCAGGTTTTTTAATCCATCTTTTCCACCTCTTTATAAAATGAGGAAAGAGTTGTTATACGCTTAATGAGCATTGCAATTACTCCCTGAATCCAAGTTGGCGACTTTATTGACTTTGCTGTTACTTTGTAAAATACAAAATTATTCTAATACATTCATTAAATATTTCCTGTGCCCTGATTTTCGCGGTTTAACAGATCACGTAAGTTTTGTTTCGTTATAGTGTCCGTTGGTGTTTTGTATTTTGATTAAGATGCGATTTTCTTTTTCCTTTTTCTAATTTGGAAGATCTCTAGAGATTTCCTGACACACAATTTTCCCAGAAATGTATGTAGATGTTTTCTAATTTTGTAAAAATTCTTAAAGTATGATTAAGTAATTTTGACAAATAAGTATTTAGTAAAAATTTCTCCTTCCAAAATTTAAAGCATAAAATTAAGGTTTACAGTTCTTCATACAAAAATATATAGTTTTCTACGAAATCTTACAATTTTCTATAAAAGCATACAGTTTTATACAAAAACGTCAAATTCTTTACAGCAGAATACAGATGTCTACAAAAGCATACAATTCCTTAAAAAAGAATACAGTTTTGCACAAAAGCATACAGTTACCAACAAAATATTACAGTTTTCTGTAAAATAATTACGTTATTTACGAAACGTAGGCCACAAAGTAGAGGAGTTCTTTAAAAAATTACGAACTGAACCAGAGAACGCAGCAAAAGAATAGTCTACAGTTTTCTGCAAAAAAAGCTTTAAGAAAGCGTAGAGTCTGTACAAAATAATACGGTTTGCTAAAATAAACACAATTATTTACGAAAACAGAATTCTTTACAAAAGCAAACAGACCCCAACAACAACACCTTTTTCTAGAAAGGAATAGAGTTATTTGCAAAAGATTATACATATCGAATTCAGTTTTCTTTAAATGTATACAATTATTACCGTTTTGTATAAAAAGGTAGTTATATACCTAAGTATACAGCACTCTTCAAAAGAATTTAGTTTTTCCAAAAAAAAATACAATTTTCTACAAAACAAATACAGTTTTGTATAAAAGATTACAATCTTTATAAAAAGATAAGTTCATCACAAAAGAATAGTTTTATTCAAGAGCTTACAGTTCTTTATAAAAAGATAGGTTCATCACAAAAGAAAACAGTTTTGTACAAAAGCCTAGAGTTCTTTATAAAAAGATAAGTTCTTCACAAAAAAACCGTTTTATACAAAAGCCTTCAGTTCTTTATAAAAAGATAAGTTCTTTATAAAAAGATAAATTCTTCACAAAAGAAAACTGTTTTATACAAATCCTACAGTTCTTTATAAAAAGATAAGTTCTTCACACGCAAAAAGTTTTAAACAAAAGCCTACAGTTCTTTGTAAGAGGATAAGTAATTTACAAAAGATTACAGTTTTATACAAAAGCCTGAAGCTCTTTACAAAAGAATACAGTTTTGAACCCTAAAGTGTTTTTATACAATGAAGTTCTTTATTAAAGAATATAGTTATCAGCAATAAAATACAGTTTTTACTTAATCATTCAGTTCTATACACAAGCTTTAAGTTTTTCTAAGAGCCCAAAATGTCTTATAATATTATACTCATGGCACTATTTTCACCAACATAAATACACTATCTAAACATAAATAAAGGAAACTTGAAAGCGTTTTACGAAATTTATTTTCTTTGCCTCCTAAATCCAAATTTCGGTTTAATATTTCTTTACTCGATTGCTATTTGCAGTCGTGCAGCTCCAATGAAATCTCCAACATAAAACGTCCCGTCATATCCATTTAACGATTCGCCATACAGAAAACATTTTATTGCCTCCCTCTGGAAATAAACTCAGTACGGTAGTACGGCCATGTTTTAACAGCGTCTCAGTTTCGGATTTATTGCCAGCGCTGACGATTTGTACTCACATTGTTTTATATACCTTACACTGTTTCCGGTTGTACTCTTGTTAATATGTCGTCCAATCTCGTCTGACATTCACTCAGCCCTTTATGCGTTCATATGGCAATTGGTTAGCTCAACAATATGGTTGTTTGTAATTTGAATATCTTAAAATCGAAGTTAAAAAATGCGTTCGCTGGATAGTCTGGAAGATCCTTGAAGGTACAAATAGACGAAGATTTGTGCACGGTTGCTATTAAAAAAAAAAAAAAAAAAAAACACGAGAGCGATGATAAATGGAGTGCACAAGTGTGAACGTACCCGGTGCAAATTTATAGAAGCTATTTTTACTTGTGAAGAATATCGCTTTTCCTACAAAAAACACACAACGTATTTTATAACAATTAAAGTTGCTTGTTGTAATCATCTTGAATTCACTGATTAAACTGTGGGTAATTATTGCGTAACTAAGTGAATACTTTATAACTTACTTGCTGACGCGTTTCGATACGAGAGTAGAGTGTCAGCTTCGTAAAGAAGCGATTGTTTCAAAACTCGTCAGCAAGTAAGTTCCAAAGTTCTTTAGTTCACAATAATAACTTTTATTAATTCTGGATTTTCAAGTCATCTCGTAACACGGTTTTGCTATAGTTATGTCAAGAGAAACATCTTAAACGTACATTCTCTTGAATGGTTTTATAGTGTGGCAGAGGATTTATTAATTTGTTTGTCTAATAAAATTTACCACCTGTAGTTAAGTTAATTCAGAAATTAGTTTAGAAAGGAGTTATCCGTGGTCTTACCACATCCTTTTGGGCATTTTCAAGTGGATACGTCTTATCGCTGGGTAATACTGTATCTCTTGCACTAAATAAAATAATATAATCCTTGGCGAGGCTAGCTTGATTCCATCACGCTTGAGACGACGTTTAATATTTTAGCTTAAATTGGGCGATAGCATAATGTGATTTCATACTATTAAGACTTGATTAGGTTACTCCGTTACATTTCAACGAAGGTAAGCATTGCGTTACAGGGACAAAATTAAAGCTGTTCATATATAATATAAATAAATAAATAAATAGTGGACAGGTTTTTATATATATATATATATATATATATATATATATATATATATATAAATATCGCAATATGTATTCAATTATACATAAATTCAATTATAATTCTTGTATTTGTATTTTGACTTAGTTCTTTATATATATATATATATATAATTTTTCTTTACTTTATCTCTTCATAAGGCAATCTTACTTTATTTTTTACGTGCTGACTTTCGAAGATATAATATCACTCCATTGTCAAGCTTTGAATTGGTGAATCCTTGAAAAGGCTATGGTATTAAATAAAGTTGATAAATTTTTCTGTGCCGGAAAATGAGGGTAAATCCTAATTCTAATGAGGAAAGTTTGTTAAACATCTTCACATAATGTAGGAGGTAAAATGGCACACATGGGGAAGTAGAAGTGACGAGAATTCACTTGAGGTAAGCTCCGGTATCTGTGGAAATGGATATGTAGAGGCAATGGTTACTAGTACGGATTTTCGAAACGACTTGATAAAATTTGAAATAAATACAAAGATATATACGAATATTTAACACTAACTTCCAATTTACCTTGTTACGCACTTATAATTTTCAACGCTGTGTAATTCATTTATTCGAACACTGTGTAATTTACGTCAAGAAAATGGCATCGATGTATTCAATAATCGTTGACTTTCCGAAACTACGTCACCTCGTACCTAATCAGCTCTTCTATAGTGTGTGATTAACGATTCTAATTGAGCCTCGAGTTAATTAGTGAACCTTACCAATATTAGTGACATTGCTCTTTCTCCAAGGTACTAATTAGCCACACTTTTAATTTCTATCTTTATTGCCCTAATCACACAGTTTGTTTATTCTCTCCACTTTATACGTCTTTAATATTTCAAAATTTTAATTGAAATTAGCCCCATTTTCTCTATTTGTTTACAAAGCACAGTCAACGTTTGCTAATTTTAAAAAATTTGTTAATTTTAATTGGCTTTCACCTTTACTTAACAAAGACCATCCATTTATACTTTATTTTTTCGT
Organism: Prosapia bicincta; assembly: GCA_036971475.1. Classification (NCBI taxonomy): domain Eukaryota; kingdom Metazoa; phylum Arthropoda; class Insecta; order Hemiptera; family Cercopidae; genus Prosapia; species Prosapia bicincta. Next base: position 10,092,187 of record JBAIZL010000376.1, on the reverse strand, counting down.
CGAGACAAAATGTAAAGCTTTTATCGAATCAATGTGGGAGAGTTACTGGTTCGAGGAAAAAGGAAAATGTCTGTCGCACTGGGGAACACAGGACTTGACACCTTTTGTCTGTGAGCTGAAAAGATCCCCCGCGATATCTGATCTCAGGATAAGTAAGGATTTACAGCTTTTCACCCCTCTCCGATCTGCGATGGAGTGTTTTGCAAACAATATTGCCTGTTTTGGAGTTGTATTGAGTTTTATCAAATCTGACGTTTTGGCAAGTAACATTATTAGGTAGTAGACTATATATCTTAATAGTGGCAGAGAACAAATCTCTGATGACGACGGTTTTATAAGGTTTGTCTATGATATTGGCTAGCTTTTTGATGTCTGCAGAATATCCATAGGTAGACATATGGATCCTTTATATAATATAGAGTTATCAAAATTTAAGATATGAATTAAAGTAAGAGTAAATAGAAAAATAATTATAATAATTTTTTTTTAAAATTAAGAACGAAAAATTATAGAAATAGATTAGAAATTAAAAATAAATAGTTAATTATGTATTGGAGTAAGCATTAGAAAATTATTGGATGTCAGGGTAGAAATGATGAAAAACTGTTTGCATTGTAGTTCTCCCGTCTAAATTAGATAACTATTGAATGTATTGAAGACGGATAGTACAGGGCATGCGGAACGAGGTAAAGACTGATCTAAGAGTGAAGCGTTAGAGTAGAAAGTCAGGAGAGCGCCAGATGTTAAAACGTAAGAGCTTTACTTGTAGCCGTCGGTGTTCTAATTTTTGTTTGCTAATATAGTATTTTCCGCTGACGAATATCCGAATTTTTCCTTCTGCGTTCATGCTCTCATCTTAATCTTAATCAGGCTTAATCTATTCACCTGTTTATGCAAGACTTTGTTAGAAATCATGTTTACTTTAAGGTGACGAATTTTCCGCAAGTACACGAAGTTGCAATTTGTTGTCCTAATTCATGTTTTACGTTAAACTTTCCCAGCATTTCTAGAGTCCACATATTGAATAAGACGTCTTGCATTAAAAATGGATTCACACTGTTCAACTGCATTTTTGATTATCCGATAACATGGTCTAACAATTGTTACATTTCAATTTGTTTTGGCCCTTTCTAATCAAGGTGTGCGTTACTTTTTCTTTTTGTAGTTAATTTTTCAGATATGGTTACTTTATATCAGTTCTTAGGTTCTTAAAAATATTTTTTGTGAAGATTGGAAATAACAATTTTTATAATGAACGTTAGTATAGCTATAAAATCCAATGGTTAGTGGGCGAATAAAGAATGTATTCGCTAACCATCCGCTAACCGGTTGCTAGAGTGATTAGTAGCCGTCTCTGACATCATCACGTATACATAGGTATTAACGTGGTTCTTGTCTTATCGTAGGAGAAAACAGGTCAAATTCTGAAGGGTAAATAAAATTAATAGCAGTACGACAGTATGCTACTTACGAGTCAGTAGTAATTCAACGTATACCAGTTTAAAAAAAAAACCATTAGCTGATAATCTTGGTAAAATCTACTTCTTTCAAGGGTCTGCTCATCTCCATTTAACAACAAAATAACTCAATTAGAGTCAGTGATATAGCAAGAGACTCTAAGTACGAAGTCATTTCGCCAACTAGTGGAAGTGGAAGATCAGGGAGTTGTCTTATCTGGCGTCTAGGAAGAAAGGTTGCGGCAGACCGATACGTATAGAGGCGAGGTTTGACAAACATTAAGTTCGAAGGCTCCCCCACCACATCAAATGTCATTGGTGGACCAGCTAATGCGCATTGGCTGGTCACGTCTCTTGCTATATCTCGCGACTTGTACTCATCTCCAATTCACGAATCTATTGCCTAACGTTCCTACTAAATGTAACTAAACAAGTTGATTTCGTTAGATAGTTAGTTATTTGAATAATCTCAGTTATCTTATCAGAGAACGTTGCAGTAGGTAAAATAAAACAAATTATTGTTTCTATAGATAAGAATATGTAAACTAGTAAATTTACTTTGACAAAATATTAAAAAAAACAAACAGGCACACTCAGCAAAATAAGCAATAACCTTCAAAAGATTTTACGAACCTGTGATACCGTTTCGCTCACTTGTTATTGGATATCGTACAACGGATGTTACAATTACAAGATGTTTCTTCCTGCCTGAGTAAATATGTAGTTTGCAAATAAGATCACTTACATGATTATAAGCTCCGTTCTATTTCATTGTGTTTATCTTGTGTTTATTAAATGTGGTACAAAACAACCCAGCGTAAATCACCTCTGACTTGTCAAGATCACAAAAGCCGCAGCATAAAATTGGTATAAAATAAGGTCGTCATAAAATAACTTTCTTGTTTTACTTCTCCGGCCGTAAAGTGTTTATAGTCTTCATCAAACGATTTCCGAGACAGAATCACCGTAGCGAGGGTCGGTGTCGGATTGTAGAGTGTCCTCATCCACTTCGACCCAGCGGGACTGCGTTTAATAGATTGTTAAATTAGTTTTTAATAGTCTTATTATTTGAAATAACATTGTGAATAGTGAAATAGTGACGTACGCAGTGATTGACGCCATTTTAGTAAATCGTCTTGGTTGTCAAACTGAAGTCGAAAGAAGAAAACAGTGAAATTATATTTATAAACTTAATATAGATTGATATATTTTTAAAATATTTTCTTACAGCGTGAGACGATCCTTCTTAAAAATTGGTGAACTTTATGAAATAATTCGTTCTGGAAGGTGAAACACTGATTGTGGTTAAACTTTGTCGACGTCATGACGGCTTCAAGAAGAAGATGGAATTTCCTGAGCTTTTTATGGTCGATGGAAATAGAAATCCCCTATAAAGATCGCACGGCATTGGTAATCTACAAATACGACGACCATCGGATCGAAGTGGAGATAGAACGTGAAGTGCAGACATGTGGCGCTGGAGGAACGAGTTATTTCTCTGGAGTAACATGAAGATATGTAGCTGAGATATGAACTACGGGATTTCCGTGTAAATTTAAGCTTGATTGTTTCTTGCATTGTAATTGGTTACTTTGATCACATTTTTATTTTTGCTAAATTTATTGAGTAATGTGCGAGCGCATGCATTCGTTTCATATTTAAGCCACTGCCAGTCAAAGTCTCGTATAATTTATTAAATGGCATTATTTTTTTTCAAAGCGACACAACGTGTTAACGAAGTAACAGTGTTGTGAATATAGCGGCTTAGTTTGAACTCGATTAGCGAACAGCTGATAATAATTGTATAAGTGCCCATGACAACAAAGGTTTTGTGAGAATGGGCAAGGCTCGAGTTAGCGACTCTAGTCTGGCTTACCTTGAGTAATACGAATCAACATTTACATTGAAGCGTACGTCTTGTGTTTAAGTATCGGGTTTAGGCGCCACGTAAAACCGACGTAAATATCGAGAAAGGCGTTGAACAGTTGGGGAGTTTCAACTCCGTGCTAAGTTTGATGATGGCTTGAATAACGTGTACAGACAATACGGTTGAATCACTTTGACAAATAATCGCCTCGTGCAGGCATGTGGGGATGAGGGGTGGCGCTTGGCCGCGTGCGAGGGAAGGAGGAAGAGACAGTTCTAAGTAGAAACGTTACTATCCTGACTACATACTTTCAGCTGAGTTGAATCATTTATGCACGTCAAGATAAAGAACCCGAGTACTACCCGGTTGCGCCATCTCTTAAAGAAACTAAAAACACGTGCACTATAAAACACAAAAGATAACATAAAACATAAATCAAAACATAACACCAGAAAATGTTTTTGGAAAGGTACGTACAGATCCATCACCGGCAACTTTCACAACCAACTAAAGTGTCGCTCAGACCTCTCGCCCTGTCGCGCATGCGCACTGGTACCTCTTGGCAGTGCGCATCTAAAACTCCGATTTTACACAAAATGATTCGACAGTACCTCCGGAAGAACAAAGAATTTGTTTTCTAGGAGATACCGGTAAATTCGCTTTATAGGGACTATCTACTTACGTGTAAAATGATTTTTACACGCAAACCTCATTTTATTTTAACCATGTTTTAATTCTATCCATTCACATGCATGTCATTTCATTAAAACACAAATGTAATAACGAAATGTCACATAGTCTCAGAGAGTGGCCATAGATCTTCCTCTGATCTTTTGCGTTACGTGCCACAGTTCTGCTAAACGTCAATAGATATCGTTTGCATAAGTTAGTAAAGGGGATAATAGTTCGACCCTCCGAGAGAGATAATGATAGAGTGACGTTTGATTCATGTCTCCGAGTTACGTTCTGAAGAGACAGGAACCAGTTGTACGAGACAGTGTTTATGTCAAGAAACCCATTGTAATGTAGTTCTTCGTCCCAGTTATAGTCTACTTAGTCACATGAAGAAACTGCGTGCTTTATAAGTGGATGTACTGATAGACATATCTTTATGACCTCATTATATAGCACAGCTTTTTTATGTATTCTACAATATCCTGCATCAGGGGGTCATTATGTCCTTCCCTCAATCTTACTTAGGTCCGTCTGTATCCGTCTTCTTACAAGCGGGTGTACTGGTAGACATATCTTTATGACCTCATTATATAGCACAGCTTCTTTATGTAGTACAATAGCCTGTATCAGGGGGTCATTATGTCCTTCCCTCGATCTTACTTAGGTCCGTCTGTATCCGTCTTCTTACAAGAGGATATACTGGTAGACATATCTTTATGACCTCATTATATAGCACAGCTTTTTTATGTATTCTACAATATCCTGTATCAGGGGGTCATTATGTCCTTCCCTCGATCTTACTTAGGTCCGTCTGTATCCGTCTTCTTACAAGAGGATGTACTGGTAGACATATCTTTATGACCTCATTATATAGCACAGCTTCTTTATGTAGTACAATAGCCTGTATCAGGGGGTCATTATGTCCTTCCCTCGATCTTACTTAGGTCCGTCTGTATCCGTCTTCTTACAAGAGGATGTACTGGTAGACATATCTTTATGACCTCATTATATAGCACAGCTTCTTTATGTAGTACAATATCCTGTATCAGGGGGTCATTATGTCCTTCCCTCGATCTTACTTAGGTCCGTCTGTATCCGTCTTCTTACAAGAGGATATACTGGTAGACATATCTTTATGACCTCATTATATAGCACAACTTCTTTATGTAGTACAATAGCCTGTATCAGGGGGTCATTATGTCCTTCCCTCGATCTTACTTAGGTCCGTCTGTATCCGTCTTCTTACAAGAGGATATACTGGTAGACATATCTTTATGACCTCATTATATAGCACAGCTTTTTTATGTATTCTACAATATCCTGTATCAGGGGGTCATTATGTCCTTCCCTCGATCTTACTTAGGTCCGTCTGTATCCGTCTTCTTACAAGAGGATGTACTGGTAGACATATCTTTATGACCTCATTATATAGCACAGCTTCTTTATGTAGTACAATATCCTGTATCAGGGGGTCATTATGTCCTTCCGTCGATCTTACTTAGGTCCGTCTGTATCCGTCTTCTTACAAGAGGATGTACTGGTAGACATATCTTTATGACCTCATTATATAGCACAGCTTCTTTATGTAGTACAATATCCTGTATCAGGGGGTCATTATGTCCTTCCCTCGATCTTACTTAGGTCCGTCTGTATCCGTCTTCTTACAAGAGGATATACTGGTAGACATATCTTTATGACCTCATTATATAGCACAACTTCTTTATGTAGTACAATAGCCTGTATCAGGGGGTCATTATGTCCTTCCCTCGATCTTACTTAGGTCCGTCTGTATCCGTCTTCTTACAAGAGGATATACTGGTAGACATATCTTTATGACCTCATTATATAGCACAGCTTTTTTATGTATTCTACAATATCCTGTATCAGGGGGTCATTATGTCCTTCCCTCGATCTTACTTAGGTCCGTCTGTATCCGTCTTCTTACAAGAGGATGTACTGGTAGACATATCTTTATGACCTCATTATATAGCACAGCTTCTTTATGTAGTACAATATCCTGTATCAGGGGGTCATTATGTCCTTCCGTCGATCTTACTTAGGTCCGTCTGTATCCGTCTTCTTACAAGAGGATGTACTGGTAGACATATCTTTATGACCTCATTATATAGCACAGCTTCTTTATGTAGTACAATATCCTGTATCAGGGGGTCATTATGTCCTTCCGTCGATCTTACTTAGGTCCGTCTGTATCCATCTTCTTACAAGAGGATGTACTGGTAGACATATCTTTATGATCTCAGTAATTAGTACAGCTTCTTTATGTACTGTACAATATCCTGTATCAGGGGGTCATTATGTCCTTCCCTCGATGTTTCTTAGGACCGTCTGTATCCGTCTTCTTACAAGTGTATGTACTGGTAGACATCTCTTTATGACCTCAGTATATAGTACAGCTTCTTTATGTACTGTACAATATCCTGTATCAGGGGGTTATTATGTCCTTCCCTCGATTTTATTTAGGTCCGTCTGTATCCATCTTCTTACAAGAGGATGTACTGGTAGACATATCTTTATGACCTCAGTATATAGCACAGCTTCTTTATGTAGTACAATATCCTGTATCAGGGGGTCATTATGTCCTTCCCTCGATCTTACTTAGGTCCGTCTGTATCCGTCTTCTTACAAGTGGATGTACTGGTAGACATATCTTTATGACCTCAGTATATAGCACAGGTTCTTTATGTAGTACAATAGCCTGTATCAGGGGGTCATTTATGTCCTTCCCTCGATGTTACTTAGGTCCGTCTTCTTACAAGTGGATGTACTGGTAGACATATCTTTATGACCTCATTATATAGCACAGCTTCTTTATGTAGTACAATATTCTGTATCAGGGGGTCATTATGTCCTTCCCTCGATCTTACTTAAGTCCGTCTGTATCCGTCTTCTTACAAGTGGATGTACTGGTAGACATCTCTTTATGACCTCAGTATATAGTACAGCTTCTTTATGTAGTACAATAGCTGTATCAGGGGGTCATTATGTCCTTCCCTCGATCTTACTTAGGTCCGTCTGTATCCGTCTTCTTACAAGTGGATGTACTGGTAGACATATCTTTATGACCTCAGTATATAGCACAGCTTCTTTATGTAGTACAATAGCTGTATCAGGGGGTCATTTATGTCCTTCCCTCGATGTTACTTAGGTCCGTCTGTATCCGTCTTCTTACAAGTGGATGTACTGGTAGACATATCTTTATGTCCTCAGTATATAGCACAGCTTCTTTATGTTGTACAATAGCCTGTATCAGGGGGTCATTTATGTCCTTCCCTCGATGTTACTTAGGTCCGTCTTTATCCGTCTTCTTACAAGTGGATGTACTGGTAGACATCTCTTTATGTCCTCAGTATATAGCACAGCTTCTTTATGTAGTACAATAGCCTGTATCAGGGGGTCATTTATGTTCTTCCCTCGATGTTATTTAGGTCCGTCTGTATCCATCTTCTTACAAGAGGATGTACTGGTAGACATGACCTCGATAGACAGTAGAACTTCTTATACACTATAATCTCTTCTATATCCCCTTTTTTTAGCTGGCCGATATTAACTTATCGCCTTTAAGCTACAGACTAAAATATTATGAAGGGTGATACGAACGATTTATCTAGGGGGTGCATCGTATCTAATGATCATATCTCTAATATTGACGTAAAATTTGTTTCGTCTGGACGACTTGGGGAGCGTGACCATGCTCTGGTGCACTGACACGCGATCTCTAAAAATCACGTGTCATTCGATTGAAAACGCAGGCTAATTTCATCATTCGAATGAAAACGTATAACACGTGTGATGATATTCGAATACGTTTTTTACGTCAGAAACTTTGACCAATAGAACTAGACCCTATTGTTACACGCATTCGTGAAAAATTGTTTCTTAGAAAATCCATTTTAGTTGATTGACTTATAAATTCTGTGCCCTACAGCAGATCATTAACTGTATGTCATACTTTCTCCAAACTTCCCTTTTGTTTGACTTCTTTTTCTGATCCAAAATTCACAGTTGTGACCATTCTATCATTAACGAAATCGTCTCTTTATTTCACTTTACTGTAGTTCTAGAGCTAGTATCTCTAACACAGTTGCATTTCTCTAATTACCCAAACTCTTTTGATTATTTTTCCAAAAGCTGATTTTTTAACGTAATTTTTTAAAATTGTTACGGAATTTACCTGAAAAGTTTTGCATATACAGTCAACACTTAAAGGAAAGATTTTGTTCTACAGATTCCTATAATAAATAGTTGGTAGTTTTTGTAAAACATTTAGCTTATACATCTTTGCATTATATTCACAATGGCAAACTAGTTCTCGGAGTGTATGTGCTGCAAAACAGCTGCACAGACGCTAAGTTAAGGGCTTGTGTAAACAATAAGGTCGCTATTTAGGGCAGCGATCCCTTTCTTGGCTCATGATGGGCGCCTGTTCAGGTTTACCCAATGTACCGGAAGTCTCGCCACCGAGTAATGGCTTGTACTCTACACGGACGATTTGCTCCAGTCCCGGGCGGCTCATTTATTATGTCTAACGTATTGTTACAATATTAGAGATATATTTGCAGAACGATTTGCATTTTTTCCGCTTCGCTTTGCCCCTAAAGTAAGCGCAGCGACATTACAAGTTACATGTATCACCGTGAGTATCATTGCTAGGTTACTAGTTGGCTGCCTCGTAGCTACTTTATCAGTCAACGGATATTCACTTCTGTTGCAATGTTATTTAGATCTCATAATGACAGTCAGTGCTATTATGACAACTGCTATTAACTACTGCCATTGTTAATTAACTTTTACATGTTTTTTAATGAAATTTACTCGTTAACGAAGAATTAATATTCGTCAATATTGACATGTTACAATATGGGTGAATATAATTTATTCGTCAATGAGCATTAACTACTCATCACGTCAATTCCCTCACATTAATTATATGTTAGAATGGTAATTTGCTCAACAACTACCTGTCAGTGCTAATTTACATTGAGTAAATTTTACAATATTAATGTAAATTACTCGTCAACGGCTCTTAAATACCTGCTGATGTTATTTATTAAACATTTACACGTTATATTGCTATTTAATGAAATATATTTGTCAACGAATATTAAATTTTCGTAGACGTTATTAATGTGTTATGTAACCTATTGTTATATATAATGTATTAATGTAGACGTATTTGTAGACGTATTAATGTATTATGTAACCTATTGTTACATATAATGTATTAATGTAGACGTATTAATGTGTTATGTAACCTATTGTTACATATAATGTATTAATGTAGACGTATTAATGTGTTATGTAACCTATTGTTACATATAATGTATTAATGTAGACGTATTAATGTGTTATGTAACCTATTGTTACATATAATGTATTAATGTAGACGTATTAATGTGTTATGTAACCTATTGTTACATATAATGTATTAATGTAGACGTTATTAATGTGTTATGTAACCTATTGTTACATATAATGTATTAATGTAGACGTATTAATGTGTTATGTAACCTATTGTTACATATAATGTATTAATGTAGACGTATTAATGTGTTATGTAACCTATTGTTACATATAATGTATTAATGTAGACGTATTAATGTGTTATGTAACCTATTGTTACATATAATGTATTAATGTAGACGTTATTAATGTGTTATGTAACCTATTGTTACATATAATGTATTAATGTAGACGTATTTGTTGACGTATTAATGTAGACGTTATTAATGTGTTATGTAACCTATTGTTACATATAATGTATTAATGTAGACGTATTAATGTAGACGTTATTAATGTGTTATGTAACCTATTGTTACATGTAATGTTACCTATTGTAATTTACTCGACAATGACTATTAACCACCCGCCAATACTAATTAACATTAACATGTTTATTTAATACAGTATTAACAATATTTAAGTCGTAATAATATTTAACTAAATTTACTCGTCAACGAATAAATAATATTCGTCAATGTTAACTTACATTAACATATTACAATATTGGTAATAATTTATTTTACTCATCGCGTTAATTTCATCACATTACTCACATGTTAGAGTGATAGTTAATGTAATTTACTAAACAACTGACTGTCAGTGTTAATTTACATTGAGTTAATATTAAAATATTAACAATTAATGTAATTTAGTCGACTACGTCAATTAACTACCTGTCAGTGTTGACTTACATTTATCTTGTTACAATGTTAGTTTAAATGTGTTTTAATAAAATTTGTTCGTAACCGAATATTAAATATTCATCTACGCTATTAATATTTTTATGTTACATTCTTAGTTATTATAATTTGCTTGTAATTCGTATAAACTACCCGTCAATGTAAATATCCATTACGTTAATCTTAAAATGGTACACTTAACGCCTATTGACTATCCGTGGATGTTACATAACATTTTGTTAATGTTGCAATGTTTAAGAACCTTTTAGATCTATAACTACATCTGGTCTCATATGTAGTCAGTCCAGATGTAGTCATAGAACTATAAGGTAGCAAGTTTTGATAATGCTGATACTGCCAATCAGCGAAAAGCTTCAATGTGTAAAGAGAAATAATATACAAATTCTTCTTTATGAAAGTGTTATTCAACCATAAATATAAAACAGGAAAATGCCATTCAAGAATTACAATATATATATATATATATGTGTGTGTGTGTGTGTGTGTGTGTGTGTTTTTGTGCGTGCGTGCTACGAGGGCACTGGAGGAACAGACACAACGAAGTTTTCAAGCAAACCCGCGATGAGATTTCTAACCGTTACTCTTACCACACGTATTCAACGAACACAGACTTGTGAGATGCCTCAAACGTCTCACGAGTCACTAGAGTAATGCAAACTGCAGCAGATTCAGTTTGACTCCTAAGACCCAGAGAGCCTAAAACTCATGATATTTGGGTTGTAGGAGAGGGCTAACGATTTTGAAAGTGAGACGATCCAGAAAATATTGGTTTAAACGATTTTACAATTTGCCTTCTGTACTTGCGTGTTCGAGGTCAGTATCAACATTTTCCCCTTCATAACGTTAATGTGATTCTAGATTTAGGTCTGCGTTTTTTTACACAGTTGCAGACATTTCAATCGTTTAAAGAGTTATACGTAACTATTACTCGCTGCGTGTGAACTACGAAGACCTTTTTTAGACAAAGGTATGCTTTCAATACCTTGAATTTCTTTATAAAATTGTATTCTATTGTTTTGACTTCTCGTTTATGACCTGTCCTTGCTAAAGTGTTACGGTTAATAAAGATGAACGCTATGCTTACTTTTACCCGTTACAGCATGCTGTATATGTCGAGATTGATCGAGATGACGTCAGTACCAGCGTTACTTGAGGAGGTTATTGTAATCGGTTGAAATATTTGGAGTCGTAAATTTATAATTGAATTTTTCAACTGTTTCATAAAGGACATAATGTACAATTAACGCATGGATGCAATTAATGTTTTCTTCTTCTTCACAAAACTCGACATGATGTTTGTCTGAAAAAACAATTTAGTTAAAAGGACAGAGCCTGTGATTTAGTGAACATTTTTTAAAAGCAAAACTGTCTTTGTCTTTAAAGGTTATTTTCAGCTCTAAATGAGGTTTCCCAATTTTTAACCCAACTTTTATTTATCTACTTTTATTAACGTAGTAAAGTCTTTTTTGTCACTGGTGTGGGTGTGTAACATACCTGTCATTATTAATCACCCGGCGTTAACATTAACCCGAGACCATGTTATAATTGCAAAAATAATTAACTTGAATAATTTGTGTTTTCATTAAACATTTCATCCCTATTTGTATTACTGGAACGGTTTACATAGCGTACGCTTATAGTATTTGGTGCTTTAAACTTCATAATCCTGCATGTAATAGGCTTATTGTTTATCTGTTAACAGCTGCTGTGCAGTGTGTCCGAGGATAAAGCGGAATCCTCCAGCAGCGTTGATAACAGCATTCCGCAATTTCTGCACCCTTCGTATTTGTAATCCTTTATGCGGCCTGGTTTGTGCAGCACGCTTTACCCATATTGCACGATTGCACTTGGTAAACCCGAGTGCTAATGCTAACATTAGGGCGGATAGGTCGTTCGAGCAGAATCGTTTTTGTAACCCTGATAAATCTAGAAACTTTTTTATTTTTTTTTGTTTGTGAAAAATTGGCGATTATAAAAATGTTTTGGTATTTCAACCCCATTTAGTTGTAAAAACCTTTTTTAGCCTTAATCCTTTATTCATGAGAAACACATTAGATTTTATTTAGTTAATTTCAATTCTATAAATCTTATCTCCAATAAAATTAATAAAGCATCAAAAATAATAATAAAACATTGATAATTATATTTACTATTGACTATATGCTAAATGTATTTTTCTGTATAAAAACTGAAAAAAGATTTTCTGTTTCATAACAGAAATCCTATTTAATAAATATTGATAGAAAATAAGGGGTAGATTATGCAATTTAGCTACAAATTATTTTTGCAATTCTATTTCTAGTACACTTCTTAATTAAAATAAGATATTTTAATACTTTTGGAGCATGTAATAAACTTTCAAGTTGAATAAATACTTTATAAACATTTGGAAACTTAAAAACTATTCAGGCCCTAGTGTTTACACGATTTTTCAGCTCAAAAGTTAAAAATACTATAGACTTAAGAGATAGAGCTGTTCCACTTTTTCGTTTGAATATTTCGGAGTACAGCTTCTGCGGCACCACAAAGGATGTGTTATTGATGAATGAGACGACTGGAAATTGTAGTACTTGTAAAAGGGTTGAAAAAAATCTTAAAATAAAAGTTTTTTGTCAAGAAAACGCTAATAATTTTAATATGAATAGCGTTTTAAGCTTGCTGCTAGGAAAAATCCTATAATGACCAGTGCACGTGTCCTCTTCTAGGGACAGCATATTAATCAATCATATGAGCATAACTTTTAATTTCGATAAATTGGTTAATGCTTGTAACAGATATGTTTTCTTGGTTGTTTAAAGGTGTAGCCTTTCTCTCTTCGCACGCCTTCTAATTTCGCCATACATTATTCTATAAGTATTCATATATTTTCTCAAATTTTAATATATTTTTCTTTCTATTATTAATCTTTTATTTATGTCAAGTTATTTGTTAATTTATTTATTTGTGTTGTTTTAGTTATAATTCTCTCACAAATAATTATAATTGCTCTTTCGTTTCTCAATACATTTTTTTGGTTGTTTAGTTTTAAGTTCCTTTTACTTTTAGTTCCTTAGTTTTTATTATTTGTTGTTAGTTTAATATTAGTTTTAATAATTGTTATATTCATTTCTAGCCATATTTGAAAGCTCTTACCCCGGAAATAAATACTCTTTCAGATCGCATTCGTTCACTTTGTTTATCAACGTTTTTCGGCTCTAGTTTTATTATTAAAATAAATTAAAGCAATAAACTGTTGAAATATTAAAAATGTAAATTGAAAAATTTTCATTTCAAATATATATTTTGTAATACATATACATCAGCACAGTTTGTGACAAACATCAAACATCAAACTGTCGTACATCGATATTACTCTGATAACATTTTTCCGTTTGCAAGTTGATTAACACAGACTTTCCGGCGGCAAATTTTCTTTTGTTTAATAGATATTAAATAACTTTCCACAAATCAACATTCTGTTCCAGTTTGTGAAGTTTGAATAGAGATTGTGCGAAACGTGATATAAATTCAGCAGTGTTTGCGCAAACAAATGCGCTGCCGTTATTAAGGGCAGCGGGTTTTCTTTCACTTGTTTTATTAAATTCCAGCGTGACTTGTGTATAGTGGTTGTAATTTGTGTTTGTTTGTTGTAGGTGAGTGTCGGCACAGATTCGTCTACAGGTTGCCTGGAGCATGTGAGTCTAGTTTATTTGCAAGTTTATCTTGTACTTATATTTTTTTATACCCGCAAACATTACACGCACAAGCGTATAATGCAAGAGACTACTGAGCGGAGGCTGTTAGTGTCGGTGATGTATTAGTGTGGAGAGTGTCTCAGTTGAACACTTTTCTAACATTGTAGTTATGATTTTTGTCTTAATACAAGGGGAAGGAAGACTTCAGGTGTTGTTCTGCTTCGTGCTTTTCCGAATCTCCTTTGAGACCTCCAAATTTCAACTTTTAGTGGTTGACTTTACGTTATTAAATCCCTTCTATTAGCTCACACTCTCCTTTTATATATATATATATATATATATATATATATATATATATATATATATATATATATATATATATATATAATACAAATTTTCAATCGTTGAAAAAAAACTGTTTTATTCATCCCAACAAGTTCAAATACTTTTTTTTAAAGCTGCAGTGGAGGACAATTGATGTTAATACAATTTTATCAAATATTTATTCATTAATTGAATAATAAAACTTTGGGGTTTAGATCTGATTCGAACTGAGTATAGTCATGTTCAAAGACTAGTCCTTTGGCACTCGGCCAACTTACCCATTAGGTAGATGTGAAATCCTCAATGAGGTCTCCTTTGCCCCTATCCGGTTGTCGTCGACACTTCCATCGTACAACCATAAATTGTTGCCATGGTTACCGCATAATATCATAAATAATGTTCTGGAATAAGAAATTAATGAAAGGAAAAAAATATACAACGAACTGGATTAACGGTATCGAACCTTCCTTCACAAACGGACAATGCGAAAGCAAAGCGAAAAAAAACTACAACAATTTGCAAGCGACGAAAAAAAGAAAAGTTATAAATATTAACAAACAAAAATAATAGTACAACACCAAAAAACAGTTTATGTTTTGCAAACTTTATATTTTTATTCTCACAAATGTATATACGTATTTATATTCGTATAAAATGAAAAGAAAAAAAAAAAAAAAAAAAAAACAAATGTTTCTTTGATGACTTAGGTTGGAATTGACTTGGAAAAAAAATAATACTTGTTTACTGTGGTTATTTAAGTCGTGTCAGGATCTAGATGACTGATTTCAGTCGTGTTAAATGATTCTAAACTTCTACATTTGAATCTTTTTGTGGAAAAATATTCTCCAAGTAAACCTTTTTTTGGGTTGCTCCTGTCCGAAGAAGATACACTTCTCATCCATTCACATTGTATTAGAAGCATTATGCCTTTTACTTACTCCAATTCTATCCCTCACCTCACTTATGACCTAGATAGAAAGTATCCATTCCTGAGGGATGATATCCTGCCCGCACAAGGCATACGTTTCCTCTATCCATCCCTTCCTATTCCTCACCTCACTCCTGAGCCATGGTTAAACCCGCTTCCAGTATCCATGCACTTGCACCAAGAGTCCCTTAGTATTTATTATATTATATTTATACTATCCCTGAATGCGGCAGTTAGTAGCAGTCAGATCCTTGTGTTTTGATTGAAATACGTCCTTGCATATGTGAACAATGGTGTTTGTACCCACCCTCTCAACGAATGGAATCCTGCATCCGCTGGCATTCCTACAACACTCACAGGTGATGCTGCCCGATTGTGCCCTTTGTTACAAGAAATAACTTAAATCTAATGCGCTTTAATAGGTTTCCATTCCTTTCCAGCAGTAAGATCTGCATGAAGAGACGTTTTTGCCCGTTTTAAGTCCTTTTTACGGTGACATTTCAATACCCTATCGTCTTACCTACAGACGGCAAAGTTGTAGTTATACGCGGCATTCATTAAATATAATTGGACTGGATTTTACATTGTTGCACGTGCCGCTCTTGCTTACAGCTTCCTTGAACCTACATTGTTGTACAGCGATGCAGTTTTGTTGCTCTCTAGATTCCACCACCGTGTCTTAGTTATGTCTAGACAGATGCAATGATAAGATTATATAGTAAAAACTAATAGCGGTTATAATAAGGTAAATGATTTGCTTTTTACAGTTCGGGAAACCAATGTAATTACAGACGGTAACAACACTCCGTCTCGGCGTGGCTAGGTTCGTGTCGTTGCTTCGGCAATGTTCGTGCATTTACGTTGTGTCGTCTGGCTGCAATTCGCTGAGCATGTGGTGAACAGTTTTTACATTTCCAATTAACATTCGTTATTGGCAGAGTCAAATAAATCTCAAATTTACAAAATAAGCGAGTAAATGGAAGCCGCTCCCGAATAGAGGTTTTGTTTGTTAGAAAATCTAGAAATATAAGAGTTATTTTATTTAATACAACTCCAATACAACCATGTGGGCAATCGCTACTGCTAACTGATAGAAACTTTTAGTGATTAAAAAATTCTTGTTAACGAAAATAACCTACTTTTAGGTGAAATGTCTTTAGGTGGTCTGACTCTTACCGTGTCGTAGGAAACAATTTCGGCCGCATAATAATCATTTTCCGAGCGACATTTAGTGCGCGCGCGCGTGAGCGTGTGTGCGTGTGCGTGTTTTAGTTTGTGTTTGTGTGTGTTGGTATTAATATATATATATATATATATATATATATATATATATATATATATATATATATTATTATTATTATTATTGCTAATATTACACTCTGTATTGTAGATTATTAAACTTCGGGCAAAATCTTTCAATAATAATAATAAATACTGTATTATTTATGTTTCAATAAACTTGCAGTAAAATGAATATAGAATGATGATGATGATGATATCTAATGATGAATTTTTTATTATTTTTATTTCATTAAAAACTTCTTTAAATCCGTGATGCTATTTGTAAAACGAAAATCAATTAAATTTGTAAAGTTAACCCTTTATCAATAATTTTTCAACATTATATGAACCTATTAACTACGTTTTTCATTCAAGTTTTTATATCTGTCGGCTAGTCGCACTACTGTCATATTTTGTACGACTTTTATAACTTATAATGGAATGTAAAAATTCTTTATAAAAATTATATAAAATATAACCTTTAATGGGTTAGACATGTCAGATGATATTCGTAAATAAATTTAGGTAAAAACAAATGTCAAATGAAAAATGGGATTTCTTGGAGGGAATATTATCCGCTAAATTTCAGAATATACATTAGTACTGAGAACCACATGTAAAAAGGTATTTTGGTGTTATAGAAACGATTATGAAAATAAAAGAGAAGTTATTATGTTTCAATAGACTTTTACATTATTATTGTTATTATTATTATTATTAGGGTCTATTGATATTGTCACTTTAAAGGCATTGGTCATAGAGTAGTTGATAAGTCTGCGTCTTTGTCTAGATATACGCCGGAAGGAAACAAGCCAAACATTTTCGGTAACCCTAGTAGTAGACCTGGTGACGTAATACACGCGTTATGCGGTTTCTAACCTCTTCAAATATCACCACTTCTCCAGGAAGTCCTCAGTATTCAAATTGTGTTCCATTTTATGTTCTAAACACGTCAGATACGAAAAATTAAACTAATTGTATGTTATAAAATACTTTCACTTGCGTAGAAATTAGTTTCAATCGCTCATCTTCCCTGAGCCACTACTCGGACCGTCTAATAGTAACTGCCGGGTGACGAATATCAAAAGGTGACGTCCCTTTAAGTAAATACCTACATATGCGTCAGAAATTTTTTTTTAAATATATATTTGCGTTTATACAAAAAATAAAGTTCATAACGTCATACGTTTTTATACGTTTTTAATAGCGTAAATTGAGTACGTTATAAACACAAGAAAAGGACTTTGTGATGACGTCAGAAATACTTGCGTTAATGAGAGGTTCAACTCAAAAACGTATTCCTTTTAACATGTCGAAGCAAAGATCTGTTATCAATGTTTTTGAGATTTTTTAATAGTTGTTCTTTTACAAAAGCTAGTTTTGTTCTATGATATTGTTTTTTGTACTTTCTTCATCAATTTTGCGTGCAAATTAATTTCTCTGTATTGTATAATTATTGGCAGGGACTGGTGTACTTGATTCTCAGTCTACAGTTACAAGGTGTATGTGGCTTTTGTAATATTTCTTTGCACATTTTTACTGTTAATCTTAAAATATTTATCCAGATTGGTATAATGGCTAAACGTTTTCCTTGAATTCATATCCGTAAAGGCTTGAAACACCTCTGATATTTAGAAAATCATTACTCGTTACAGGTTGTAATTAAAGAATTCGTGAAAGATTAAAGACATCTCTCATGACCTGGGAGATTTGGGAGAATCATTCCTGACGTGAAGATCTCCCCAAAAAGTCTTATGGAATCGTTATATTCTTACTTAAAACGAATAACTCATCATGTTAAGAGTTTGTTTTACGATTCGATTTGTTTAAAATAACGATGTTGTAAAGCAAAAATGCTTTTACAAAAAGAATAGTTTTTATCACCTTGTTAATGGCAAGTTGTTAAGATAACGGGACGTATGTAGGTTTAACAAACATAAATAGTGTGTGCGAGTGCGCGCATACATGTGAACGTATACATCCTACAGTCTGCTTGAACAGAACTGCTTCCCGTTGTAAGTCAGGACTTCCGTTGATACGTTTTTGCATGAATTTCGCTTCTAGGTTGTGGTTTCCGGATATTTTTAAAGCTATCTTCTAATATCAGATTTTCTTGAAGGATGGTGACAGGTCGTTTTTTTTATGATCCAGTTCATTGGCCCAGATTGAACAAATTTTTTATCAGGCAAAGATAACCTATAAATGTTTTCATTGTAAAGACAAAGACAATAATCTTATATCTGAAAGTGTTCGATTGACATTTTAGGTTTAGTCGCTTATTTTCTTCTCAAAATTTTTCGTAAGTTTACTTTAAAAACAGATTTTTAATTTTAAAAAAATTGGAATGTTTTATATATTTAATCAGATAATACAAATTGGGAACAGTTATATTAACCATTTATCTTTGAAATAGTTGATTTAGTTTCCATATGAACTGGCGAAAGGGAAATTTCGTTAAAACCGAGGGAAATTTCTCGCGTCGCAATCAAGTCTGGCAGCCTGCGTAGGCTTTCTCTACGGGAACAGCTCGCATTATTCAGTACAAGTTTAGAAGTAGTGAGGTTATGACAAAGTGTTATCGCTGTTGCTCGTTCGTCGCTGAATTGTTTGCGATCTATTTGTATAGCTTGTGTAAATTTAATTTTCTTGTATTTTACAGCTGTTTGCGTTAACTTTAAATGATATGTTTTTTTTTATATTAACATTTTGTGTTGTACTAGGGAAGGGTGCGCGCGCTTAAAAAAAATCAATACTTACCGCTTTTTTTCCCCGGCAGTGTAGAAGTGTTCTTGCGGGCGCTCGGGGGATGAAACTGCAAATTTGTCTTTGTTTTAAAGTCTTTGAAAGGTTGGTGCACTTGTAAATTACTGCGTGTATGAATGTTGTTTTTATCTTTAACTTTATGTAGTGTATGGACATAAGTGATTTCTAAACTCTTCTGTTTTAATATTTTAATTAGTGAAGTATTTTTATTAGTGTAGCTTGTGTTTTTTGTACGTTTTACGGTTTACCGGCAAGTTCAGTGCAGTGTCTGTTCACGGCAGCAAACTGAAGTTACAAGAGCTGTTGAAGGGCGAGCATGGGGGCAGAATGGCCAGTGTGGCAACCCTAGGTACCGTCGACAACAAAAAAGATGCGGCCAAGAAAAAGAAGCGATTCTCGACCAGCAAACTAAACAGCAGCTTGTTGAATTACGGCAACAATAATACTTTACTGAAAAGCGTGGTGGTAACGCTGACCACCCCTATCGCCACCACCACCATCACCGTTAACAATGTCAACTTAAACAACAACAACATTGTGCCTCTGGTCAAGCAGGTAAAACCATTGTTACTTTATAGTATAGCCAGTGTCTGTATCTCGTAGGCGTGCCTAGCACAATCTTATCTATACCACTTGCGGCTGGCAGTAATTAGCGATTAGGCTCAGGGTGACATCACCCACTAACCTTACCAGAATAATACCGGGCGGTGTGCCCTCGCTGTCCTGAGGGATGCAAACACAACTTCATTAATGCACTTATCGTTCCCGTAAATATCTTCTAAACATGTGTTTTATCCTCGTAAAGGATAAATAGAAAATTTCGAAAAGATTTTTACGTCACCCGTAAATTGAGACAAAATTTTGTAATCAGTTACATTTTTTCTAAAAGTTTCTCTGTTTCTGTCATTTTTTAATTTCTGGAATTTACGTACTGTTTTTTCTGAAAAAATTTGAAAATAATTCTAAGACATTTCATAACTTGATTATCTATGTGTCTGTAATTATAGGCAGTAGGTTAGACATGGTTTTTATGTGTCTGTAATTATAGGCAGTAGGTTAGACATGGTTTTTATTTACCGCATCTTGTAAACGCTGCATAATTTGGTCTATATTGTCAACAGAATTTGAGTTATAAATTATTAAAATAAAATTTATAGTGTAAAAACGTATTAAATAATATTAAAAGCGTAGATTAAAAGACATAAAATGAGATATGAATATTGAGTGAAAAAACGTGAAAAAAGCAGTTTTTTATGCAGGATTATTTGTAACATAAAATATATTTTCAACATTATATAATAGGTAAATTAATTTTATGTTGAAAATATATTTTATCTTATATGTATCGTTTAATTTTTGTATATTTTATGTAGTGTAAAATATACGCTTAAAATTTAGGAAATTTCATGTATAAATTTAAAAATTAAAGAGGGTAGAAATAATCAAATAATAAAATTTGCAATGTATGACTGGGTGCGTGCACGCACGTGTACTTTCCGTCTGATATTATAATAGGATAAGGTTATAAAACCTTTTAACGTGTGATTCTTCTAGTTTTAAAATTTCAATATTGTAGACGCTAGAAAAATAGTCCAAGAGTAAACTCTTTTCAAGTTTCCTAAAACCAGTAATATTCCCTGCACTTGAACTGATTTTATAATTATGTTCTCGCTACTAATTTGAAAAATAGAAGAATAAATTTAGAATATTGTAACATTAAAGCTATCCTTTACTTTAGTACAGTACCAGTTGATATACGAAAATTTTACGAGTTTTACAGTTACATAATTTTTAAGAAACGTAAATTTAATAATTTTTCTAAATTTATTTTGCGAGTTATGTTACGACGGTTATTTTAAAACTGTTTGTGATTTTTTTAGGAGAAAACTTTTCGCAAACAGTGGATTATTGGTGTTGTAATCTGTATCTTTGTTTAACAATTTTTTATCGTAACCGCTCTTCCTAATTTTTTTAACATCTAGAGTATTATATTTATTCTTCTCTAAAAATTTTAATAATTATTGTAAATTGTTAAATTTTTGTAATGGGAACATGTTTTATTTATACTCGAAAACAAAAGGCTTGGTTCTTTACAAAGTAGAAGAATATTTACGAACCTAAAGGAAACCCCGGGCAGCTTCCCCCCGATACTTTTAACTAGGATAGACCACGGATAGACACTCTCTTTAGCCTGAATAAAATAGGTCTACTTCAAGTAAGCGAGGCTACTATCTTGGGATGTCTTAATTGTCGCCCATTTCCGATTCAGTATCATAATTTTGTCATTTCCTTAGCCCTAGCTAATTAGATCGAATACACGAAATATGCGTACACCAGGAACATTACAAAAGATGCGAACAACGAAATATGCGTACATTAGGAATCTTACGAAAGATGCGAACAACGAAAGATGCGTACACCAGGAATCTTACGAAAGATGCGTTCACCAGGAATCTTACGAAAGATGCGAACAACGAAATATGCGTACACCAGGAATCTTACGAAAGATGCGTTCACCAGGAATCTTACGAAAGATGCGAACAACGAAATATGCGTACACCAGGAATCTTACGAAAGATGCGTTCACCAGGAATCTTACGAAAGATGCGAACAACGAAATATGCGTACACCAGGAATCTTACTAAAGATGCATACACCAGGAATCTTACGAAAGATGCGTACACCAGGAATCTTACGAAAGATGCGAACAACGAAATATGCAATATGCGTACATTAGGAATCTTACGAAGGATCAGGTTTTGACAGATGACGAGGGTAAGCTATGACGACAGAATATTGTGACAGGAGAAAAATGCGTACTACTTTTAGGCGAACACGGATCTCTTAAAATCATTGAACTACATAAATGAGTTTATCTTTGAGCGAAACATAGATGTTGCTTAGTTTCTCGGAACTGGAGATACTTTAAAACTTTATCTATTAAACCTGATTTCCAACACACTTTCCCAGGCTTTGGGCTGGCAAAATGATAGAAATATGTTGCGTTGCGCTATCATTTTGGGGTGTGTAAAATCAGCTTGTAGCCTCGTCATTGTTTTGTCTTTTATATTATTTTTTTTTAGTTTACAGTAATTTTTAATCCTCATCTATATTACAACTTGATCATTTTATTTGTTTTTTCCATCTGATTTCTTTGGTCTTATCTAATCCATTTTTTGAATGTAGAAAAGAGATCTTGAATAAGACAGAAGTAGTAGGAGTCATGAAGCGCACTGGAGCGAATATTTAATCGAACCTATCATCACGACAGTTAAAAGCATAGTGACCACTGGCAAAGTGAAAACCCCTTTTTTGACTCGGAAAATCCAAAAAATCTTAAAAGGAATTTTCTTGAAAGGCAAATACTTGGGGGTAGGGAGTGACAACTGGAGTCTGGTTTGTGCGCATTTTTCGATTTTAAAATTTGCCACTACCCTCGTCAATTGTTATTGTTTCCTCATATACGCATTTATCTTGCCTTCATTAGATCTATATATTCTTCGTCTTATTAGGGGTATAACGGATAGAAAAGGGTCTATTTCAGCTAAATGATTGCGCATATGATGCCATGAACACCCTACCTCCTCCATCAGGGGCTTTATGTGTCTGCTTTTACCCAACCTATATTCATTGTACATTGATTTTTTCAATATGGTAATAGTTGCCTGTTAATTATTGGCTTAACACTTATTATTAACTAGTTAAGGGCATTTAAAGTACAACATACTTACTTTACTTGGATCGCATAGACGTAAAAATAGCACTCTGCTTAAAACCATATCAATTATGTAAATTTAATTTGTAAAGTTCAAGTAAATGAATTAAAATTTGTAAACGGGTATGGCATAATCTTAACAATTGTATCCTGGTGTTTGGTGCCGCTTTATCGTACAATAGCAGCATGTAATTTAATTTAACAGGCATGCCTTGATTTACCCTACTTGTGGAAATGTTTTTCACAACGTCGCAAAGTTTCGTATTACCACGTTCATTAATGGAAGAAGGGTTAGCAGAAAATTAATACTTTATAATTAAACGTGTTTGAAAGTTTATCTTCATGTGTCAAATATCTATTTAAAAGGTTTCTTTACATTTTTAAACTGTGGATACATTTCTGTCCATAAATTAGGATTTCATTACAAATGATAATTTTATGTCTGTATAATATTAGCCTATATAACTGGTCTTGTATAAATATAACAGGGTAGCAAAGGCAGTAACGTGTAGTAATATTTCATTGTGTAGGATTGTCAGGCTACCACGGAAAAGGGATTATAAAAGGCTTTGCATACATGGAATAATCCCACTCGATATTATAGTATACGGTGAATGAGTTTACCTTGAATGTAGACATGTGACTCTTTCCAGGGAGATACAGGAGAATAAATAAATCGTACCCACTTAAGGCGACGATTTCCTGAAGTAGATGTGATTATTACAGTTGCTGGTAGATACCTCTATGATGAAGTAGACACCTTCACCCCAAATGTAGATTAGGTCTTCTGCAGTTATGCGAGCCTCCCTCCTACTCACCAGCACCATTTTCTCGTTTCCTCAATCCTACTTACTTTTATTTACCTATCCGTATCTATTTTCCCATTGGAGCAATGGTTCTCGACCCTTTTTCAGCTGCGCAATACTTTAGTCACTTTCTTACTTACGTATTAATGGTATCCCTGTCCTGCCCTTGTTTTTCTGTTCACAGTTTTTTGAAGTTCGGCTCAAAAGAAGTTAAGTCCAGTCTCATATATGGGGGGGGGGGCTATATCCGACTTATTTTTGTATTTGTTTTTGATAAACGCGTACGATGAAAATGCTCTTTATACCAATACAGTAGATGGAAAGTGCTACAGAAGTTCAAATTCATCGTTAAGGTCCGACCAAACGTTTATGAGAGGTTTTATCTTGAAAAATAATTACAGAGTACTGTCAGCAAAAATTTTAATCAGGCTTTTTTTTGGGAGATATCAATGATGCTGATAGAATTTTCTCTTCCAGAGAATTAATATCCAGTGAATAATTTCATCAGGTTTTGGAGCCTATCCCACAAGTTATGGTTTTAATCCCTTCAAGTAATGATATATTTCCTGCTTAACATCACCAGAAAGTTGTAACTAGGTTTCTTTAAAAAATCGTGGAAATTTTTAAATACTTCTGGCTAGCCTTGAAGGATACAATACCTCCAAAAGTCAATTTTTTTCATCATAAATTCTACCTTCTCTCATATTTGAAGATCGCCATTGAACTTATCTGGAGGATCAGATTAACCTTATTTATTTGTTAAAAAATCTCAGATAAGTATGCTAAACATTTCAGCTAATCTCAGACATATAACCTGTGGGACAGCTGAGGTACCTTGAAAAAACCCCTTCAAGGGTACCTTGAAAAAATATCTATACTTCAAGCCTGAGCTTAAATAACTCATTTTACACATCCGCCACTACACCTTTTCATCCCACGAACCCCCTAGTTACCTAAGGGTTCGCGTACGCCAGATTGAGAAACACTGTACTAGAGGGTGTAGCAGGTTATTCCTGTCCTTCCTACTAGAGGTTGCAACGAGTGGACACGGTTTTATGATCCCGATAGAGATAGTTCTTCACGATCTTGCACACTTGATCCTTCCTATATCCAGTATCCTTAATTTCCTCCTCCATATTCACATTCCTATCCTTAGAGGAAGCTAAAAAATCCATCGCGGATCTACTTTTAGAGGTTTGCTCGAGGCAAAACAATAAAAAAATATTTCTTCTACGGATTTATGAAAGTAATATTTTAAAAATTAGAAAAATTGTTCAACAATTATGTTTTACAAATGTAGATGGATGTTTTCAAATTGTTGGTTTTTTGAGTCGGTTTTTCTAATTCTATATAAGTGGGTTTTTCAATTGTATTTACCACAATATTGATTTTATTTTATTGATTATATATTTAAATACTACTCTTGATGAAATTTAGGCTTTTATTTACATGACATCATTTTCTAATTTTAGGTTACTGACAGGCAGTCGCTTTGGCTTAAAATGTGTTGGTGGTACATTTATAGATAAATTAAGGCGAAAATAAGTTTTCATAAATTAAGGTGAATATTTAACTTATTTCTTCCGCTACTTTGAATCATTAAATCTACCCATTATTTTAAATAAACCTTCCCTAAAGAAATAGTAATAAAGGTATCGATACGGTTTTAATGTAGTTGCTCAAGCAAGACATAGCTCGTAAATTTTAGTTTAAGAATTGAAAAATATATTTGCTGTTTTCTTTACGTTTAGGTTTATAACTAAAATAATCTTAGAAAATTTTCTCCTGCTACTAAACAAAGGACATCCCGAAACGTGCTAGGAGCGAGATCGAAGCACGTGACTTTACGGCGTATTGTTGTTACACGTATATAGCTAACCTCCTCAGCCCCTCCAGGGTTTACTGTTCCCAGAAGGATAAATTTATTGCGCAAATCCTGCGGGAACCTTCCTCCCCGCATAACTTAACACTATCGCTTGCCTCAACGGATATCGACAGGACGTGATGTATGGGGTGTAAAAGTACCAACTGGAGCATCGCAGGCTGCTGGAAGGATTTGGGAAAATGCTCACGTATTTCTGGTAAAATTCTTTTAACTTAAAACTATAAACAATCACAAATTTACAACAGTACATAAATTCCGGTTTCAATCATATGAACCTCCAAAGATATTAAATATAATTTTACTTTTGTTGCAATATTTTTTTTGCTTGTTTCAATTTTCAACTAGTGCTACTAGTATATTAAAAAACTAAAGTTCTTTATAGTAACACTTATAAAACTCAAAGGGGTTGTGGTCAAAGTATAAAAGGCAAGCCAGTCTATCGAAACTCTCGTCTTCATTTCACATCGATATTAAGCACTGTTTCTACCATAACATGTTTTCACATATTTTAAAATATGTTATAGGTAGTGTTGAATATTTTGCCATGTAACGGCAACATTGATTTCCGGAGGACCTTAAATAATTAAATGAATGAAGTTGACATTTTTGCACATACCTCACTGGGCGAAGTACCACCACTTGTCGGACAGCTATTCGGGTGCACCCTTTCCCGCACTTATCATTTTACCTGTTGAACTTAAAAGAAATCACTTATATTCAAATGTCACTATTAATGCTAATAGTAGTATCCACAACGGGAGAAACAAAGAGAAAAATATGGTCTAAACCGAGCCTCGTTTAGAACACACAAGAAACTACGTCACGTCGAGAGTGACGGGAGAGATGTCGTTTAACCGACGATTCGAAAGGAACTGGGCCGTACCGAACCTTGTAAGGGACAAAGGTTGGCCGATAAGGAGTCCCTCTCTGAAGCATTTACACTGTTTTTTAGATAATATTTAATTTAAAGAAAAGTACGTAACAGGTAGGTTATATCCCTTCGAATATCTGGGAGATATTTCTCATCGTTACGAATTAATTTGAATCAGTTTTATACCCTAAACCAAACATATTATTCTATTGTTCATATTGGTAAATTATGTTCTACCAATCATTTTATTCTTAGCACAAGAAAAGTGTAAAAACGTTAATTTGTTTTGAATACTTAGCGTTTATAGTAGTACACAAGCTAGGATACTTATGTGTACTCAAATTAAACTCTGAGTAGTGATTAATAATAAAATAAGTTTCCATTGTTTTTCTTTAAGAATTAGTTATCATTTCCAAATGGTTACCTGCAGTGTGCGCAAATCATTGAAAAAATTAAAAATGACGGCTTAAATGATGAAACACTCCGTTTTTTTTACCCAAGTGATTAACCATACATTGTCGTTTATTTGAAGTGTTTCATCCTACTTGAATCAATTACTGAGCATTTGTTTCTTTAAAATTGTAATACCACAATGGTGAACGTGACTCTATCTAAGTACCAGGATTTATCGTAGAGTGCTTTCAGAGATATCAGCCTCTTCAGCTGTAAGCCCAAATGTGATTAGACAACGCTAATCATCAGACGCATGGAGTGCTTTGCCAGGCTACGTCACTCGTTTTGTCGACGACTTTTAAATAATTAGCTGTTTAACTTCTCATATATCAAGCGACCTGTAGGTACAGAAATCCTTAGACTGCCAGAAGGTTTTTCTGAAGACAAAGCTAATCGTCAGAGAATTTTAAAGTGCCAAACTTCCAATTTTGTCTATCATTTCTGAAAGCTCTTGTTAGTCAGTCAGCTGTTAGGCTGCCGATATACCAAGTGACGGGTCGGTATCGGACATCCTTACACGACCAACCTAATCGTCAGATACGTTGAGAACTTTGCCGTACCAAACTTCCAATACTATCTATCGTTTCTGAAAGCTCTTGTTAACCAGTCAGCTGTTAGGCTGCCGATATACCAAGCGTTGGTTGGCATCGGACGACCTTACACGACCAAACCTAATCGTGATTAGACGATCCTAATCGTCAGATACGTTGAGAACTTTGCCGTATCAAACTTCCATTTCTACTTATCGTTTCTGAAAGCTCTTGTTAACCAGTCAGCTGTTAGGTTGTCGATATACCAAGCGACGGGTCTTTATCGGACACCCTTACACGACCAAACCTAATCGTGATTAGACGATCCTAATCGTCAGATACGTTGAGAACTTTACCGTACCAAAATTCCAATTCTGTCTATCGTTTCTGAAAGCTCTTGTTAACCAGTCAGCTGTTAGGCTGCCGATATACCAAGTGACGGGTCGGTATCGGACATCCTTACACGACCAATCCTAATCGTCAGATACGTTGAGAACTTTACCGTACCAAACTTCCAATTCTATCTATCGTTTCTGAAAGCTCTTGTTAACCAGTCAGCTGTTAGGTTGCCGATATACCAAGCGACGGGTCTGTATCGGACACCCTTACATGACCATACCTAATCGTGATTAGACAATCCTAATCGCCAGATACGTTGAAAACTTTACCGTGCCAAACTTCCAATTTTGTCTTATATTTCTGAAAGCTCTGGTTAATCAGTCAATTGGCAGACTGCCGAAGATTAAGCGACTAGTCGGTATCGGACATCCTTACACGACCAAACCTAATCATCTGATGATGTGTGACAATTTTTGTCTTACGTTTCTGAAAGCTCTTGTATTTCCGTCAGCTGTTTGGTTCCCGACATTTCACGAGACATTTGTGCCAGATATTCTTTTAAGACCTGAACCCAACTTTCTAGCTAAAAGCTTTATTAGCTGCCAGGACAGTAGCGTTAGTAAGACAACAGTAGCTTATTTTCGTATTGGAACACGGAAGTTATCACTTAGTAACAGTTGACACTGTAGATACCTGAACTTTACTATGCATATCAAAGAATGACATGGTTCCGAGACCGGGATTAAAGGATTGTATGGTGTATATCAGGGATTTCCAACTTTTTTTACTCAAGTGCCACATCGAAAACTTTTGGAGGAAAGGGTTCCAGCAATATTTTAGGACCGAAAGTCTAGCCCCCGCCCAATACAAGATTTTTCTAATTAAGAGCTCAGTGATGGTTCTTTGAGATTTTCTTGTCTAGTTTTTTACTTGTTTACAGTTAGTTTTACACTTATAGAGAAAAGAAGTGGCAGTTGAGAGACGAGTATTGTACTCATATTTAATGGTAAGAATACTTGAAAGGAAATATATTACCAAATCATATTTTTTAGTATGTTAGCTTTCCGCGGGCCGGAAATATCTGTTCGGTGCTAGGATGTGGCCCGTGGGCCGTAGGTTGGAGGCCCCGGGTGTATAGTGTAGGCCTATGTATTATATGACCTGAAAGTTACTATGAAACTAGTAGAAACCCCTAGTATTAGGAAAGAATAATGAATAATGGATCTGATCAAGAAGGGTGGGGGAATTGGTTAGAACGGTGTTAGAGCAAAGATGAAAGTTTATTCGACGATGGGGTTATAATTCGTGACGAAATAGCGAAATGACGCTTGGGCAAAACGATCTCTCAGTGAGTAGAAAAGAGTTTAAAGAAGAGATAAGTGTAAAATTCACAATACGTTTCAACATTGTTGGATTATGAAACGTGTGACCTTGCATTAAGCA
The DNA here is from genome assembly GCA_036971475.1 of Prosapia bicincta. Taxonomy (NCBI): domain Eukaryota; kingdom Metazoa; phylum Arthropoda; class Insecta; order Hemiptera; family Cercopidae; genus Prosapia; species Prosapia bicincta. The sequence goes on along the minus strand of JBAIZL010000376.1, from coordinate 10,062,955 downwards.
GAGGCTTTACTTAATGAATACAAATTATTTTGACAAGCTATTCCCAGTTTACAGTGGTTCATTAATCTGAGCGATAGACTTGCCGCTCTCTTCGTCCTTCATTACTAGGCGATAGCTTGTGTAAATGAGTTACTATAATTTAATATTTAAAATTTTCCGAATCTATTTAGTTTTGGGCTTAGCTCTGACGCATATTTGTGAGTAGCTTCTGTAAATGCCTGAGAACCTCGTAATCAAGACAAGAAGTCAATACCATATATTTTCACACGTACGATTATATCACAGTGCTACCACTTTACGTTTTGTTTTGTGATGTCATTTTCTCTTATTTTCCGAACGGAATAATTTTACAGGACCCTCAGGTTTCTCGTAATACACGAAATTATATTTTTGGGTACATATGAAAAATTTTGTTAAACTGAGATAAAACTTGAAGAAATAAATTAATCGAAGTATATTTTCTAATCGATTGATTGGTAAATATTTAAGTGTCAATCGTTGTGATTTTGTAACGAGCCATTGTTTTGTTTTGAAGAGCTATTACTTTAGATATTAAAGTATGGTCCGACCCATGGCGTGCTCCGTTTCATAGTAGCCTTACAAAACGCAACGATACAATGCCAGGAGCTGGGTGACGCCTATTCAGCCTTGAAGCTGATGCCACTAACGTCGAAGTTCTTGTGTTTTGGGTTTATTCACGTAAAAAAAGCCAGCTTATGCTGTAAATTGTGTGTTTGTTTTTCACAAAAGCGACGACGTCTAGATTGCTCATGCTCAACAAAAAGACTTAGGTGCCGTCACTTTTTACAACATTAGCAGAAGGATTCTACTGATAAGATGATAAGGGGAATACTAGTAGCGAGGAATGGTTTTATTGATGTTTGCATTGAATATCATGCTGATTGCGTAAACCTGTTTTCTACTTGCTTTTAAACTTAGGGTAATAAAAGAATTAAATAAAAAGTGCTTCATAAATATTCTTTTCACTTTTTGCTATCTGACAAATGCGTAGTTATTATGACGTGAAAAAAGTGCTGTTTTTTTTTTTACTGTCTCGGAATTTAAAGAGATTTGGCTGGCGTCAAAAGAGATATACAGAATGGTGCGTAGTGGTATGACTGGTACTGCGTTCCAGGACAAATGGATGAGTGTTTGGCATAGCCCTTCACCACTGCCTTCCTATTTTACGAACTACCTTCCGGTTTTAACTAATACGATTGGGGGAATGAAGAGAATGAATCTTTTTGTGACTGAAGATGATTTAGGTAACGACTGTGACGGTGAAACCTAGTTCGGGAGAAGCGTCGACTTGCATGATTTCCTCAAAAGAACGTGCTGATCAAGTATTTTATTTTACATCCACCATAACGACCTCTGCTATTATAACTTAAAATAAAATATGGACTCACTATGATATGTAATGCATTCAAGAATATACGAAATCACAATTCGTACCATTTATTTATTTTTTCAAATAGATTAGGTAATGGAACTGTTATGCCTATTGATAGGGAAGGATTGTAAATATAGATAGGATTAAACTAGAGACATAATGCCGTCTAGTAGAGGATGTAGAGGGGATCATGTCATCACGGGTGCAACATCGCTTGCCTGAAGGGTCTCAGCTTATAGATGGGGTTTAAGTAGTCACGTAATGCGTCTATACTTTGTTTAAAGTAGAATAGGAATGGGTTTGTGGCAGGGTAGGGGTGCGATGTTTTCAGTTAGAACGCATCGGCAGTCAACCCGCCACTGCCAGCGACTGAAATTGCAGAACAAAAAAAAAGCTACACCATTAGTAAATCACTGCAACACAGTTATAATGTCACTAAACGACGAACGGAAGTTTAACGTCGAATTTGCATTAAGGCTCATCCACGCAGCAAGATGTGAATTTCCTATTAGCTCAGACGGCTGTAATCTCCACTCCCTCTGGCCGATTTCACCTACGCAGAATCCTATTCTGTTTTAAATCAAAATATAGTAGAGGATGTAGAGCGGATCATGTGTCATCACGTGTGCGAGATCGCGTGCCTGAAGTGTCTTTTCGCTTATAGATAGGATTTAAGTAGAGGCATAATGCGTCTAGTAGAGGTTGTAGAAGGGATCATGTCATCACGTATGCGAGATCGCGTGCCTGAAGTGTCTTTTCGCTTGTAGATAGGATTTAAGTAGAGACATAATGCGTCTAGTAGAGGTTGTAGAAGGGATCATGTCATCACGTGTGCGAGATCGCGTGTCTGAAGTGTCTTTTCGCTTATAGATAGGATTTAAGTAGAGACATAATGCGTCTAGTAGAGGTTGTAGAAGGGATCATGTAATCACGTGTGGGAGGATCGCTTACTGAAGTTTCTTAGCGTATATTTATTATTTAAATAGATACATAATGCCGTCTAGTTGAGGATGTAAAGGGTAAATGACGGCCATCACGTGTAAAATTTGTCAATATATGCATTTAAATAAATAAATAAATATATATATATATATATATATATATATATATATATATATATATATATATATAACTTATATATATATATATATTCTTGATATTTTACGTTATCCATTGTTTTTCCGTTGCACTGACTTTATGAAGTTAATATATTACTATTGTAAGTAATTTTGTAAAATTACTTACAATAGTAATATATTAACTTCATATATATATATATATATATATATATATATATATATATATATATATATATCTTTTCTTATTCACGTGATATTTAACATTTTTTAAACATTTTAATTCTTGGACACATCAGTTTTACACAAAAATACCAATAAATTGTTTAAAATAACGCCGTTGACTACCCATTTGTTTCTGTTGGATGCAAAAATACCGTGGTCTTTGAGCTGGGTTTGAACCTTTTCTGTTCAGGTTACGCCTCTCAGAAGATAATTTGTTGAAATGTTACACGGGTAAGTGGTTTGAGTTATTTAGAGTTCCTTATCAAAGCTATAAACTGTAGCGATAAGGTAAATTGCATAATAATTACGCGAATCAGGAATAACAAATGTCTTTTAGTGTACAATTACCAGTAATCAGGTGTGGGAGAAATATTACGCCCAACTTCCTTCATACAATAATATTTCTACCGATAATGTTATCAATTGTATTCGTACTTCATTAGAGTTATTTTAAAGTAAAATAAACTGAATGTTTTAATACTTATCTAGTGACTCACGAAAAACAAGAAATCTGTTTAAACAGGTTAAAATGTAAACTGTTGTAACAGGCGGTATCGTTGCTCGTTTTCATTGGGACACGTAGAGCTTTAGGTGTGCGCAGGTGGTCGGCTCTATTATTGGGCCAAACATGTGTTTCTGGTTACTATGGAAACCAGTCAGTAGATGACGTTTCGATAGCGGTGACGCAGTCTGTTCCCAATGTGGCTTCAGAATTCCGCAATTTCAGCCGTTATAGTTTATTTAAAATCTTTCCAGATCCTGTTCTCATCCTGCAGACGTCGTGGGGTTTGTAGGGCCATAACATTAAACTTCACAGATGATTCTGTATAAAGCCGGTGAACCTTTGCATGTTTCGTTTAAAGCCACTGAAGCATTATTCAATGATTATGGGCGAAATCCCATTTACTCTAGTCACTGATGTGCCATTTTACGTTCTGAACCAGTAGAAATGATAAAACTGCGCCGCTTAAATACCAAATGTCATTAAAAAAAAGGTTTCAGCATTTTTTAGTAAAAATAGTGAACTGAAATTAATTTTATAAAATTTGGCATAAAACTTAGTTAAATAAATCCTACATTTTAATTTCCCCCTTACGCCAATATTAGATTCCTTTTGTTAGTTATCAGTGGTTAAACATGTTAATTTTCGAAAAAAACATCACACAACATAATTTTCCTTGCCCGTTTTAAAAATGACATTCTTGTATTAAGTAATAATTTTAAATAAAATTGAATTTTTTAAATTTTTATTTGATTTTTGTACACTTTGGTTTCAACGTTTAATGTAGGAGATAATAAAACCTCTTATAAAGGGCGCCTTGTTTATCCTTTACTTTTATGCCAAACCTGATTCCTACCTATATTTACAATCCTCTTAAGTCCTTTGTAGGTGGATAGTAAATAAAATAACCCCCAAAACCAAAAGAATTTTTACAAAACTTATATACTCTTCCTTTTACGATGTATGGATTAAAATACACCGCCAATACAAGGAGTTGTATTTCATTAGTATAATTATTTTTATATTAAATAAAATATAACCATTACTTATGTATTTTATAAAAATTTAATTTTTAGTATTTTAAAGTGGAACATTTTGTAATTTAAAAATCTCCGGTAATTTAATTTAGGTGCATTTAATTTCGCGCCTTTTAGGTAGCTTAATTATAAAATCGTTACGCAATTCCACCTAATTTTAAAACGTTGAAATTGAACAAGAGATTAGGTCCTAAGAGATTTACAGCAGCTAAATTTTAAGCAATTTTAAATTACTTTAAGCAATTACTAATACTTATGCTGTAACGCATTTCTTACTTGGACGTAATGAAATTTTTTATTGCCCCTTAGTTAAAAAACAGCTACTTATAACAGTTTCTATTTTGTACATTCGGTCTTGACCTTTCTCAAATTTCTTTAAAATATTAATAATTTATGCTTGTATTAGATTGTAATTCGTGTTATTTTTACACGAAGTAATAAAGTTTTTTTGGTAAGTTTGAAACTAATTGTCGTTAGAAATAATAGTTACTTTACAGATTTTTATTTTAAACTTGAATTTCTTCAAAATTCAAAAATGTTTCTCAACTTCTAACTTTGTTTAACACATTATATACTTAAAATTGTTTAACAAAGCCTCTCGCTCGAACTAAAAAATAAATGTTCAGCATTTATGTAATTTATAATTGTTTATCATTATTAGTAGTTAGTAAACAATTAATCTGTTTTCTAACTAATCAGTCCTCTATTGTGGCTTTGCAACCGTTACTCGGCAACGTTACGTAATATGGAACTGTCTCCTAGTGGAAGCGGGGCGGTTTGCCTTCAACTCTACGGAAATGTTAAATGCTGCACTTAAACAATTAGAGCTACAAAGCTTAAGTATATTGAATGCAAAGTGACTTTTAAATAAAATCAATTTAGTGACATTCTCGATTATAAAATGATCTTCAATAGTTTGCTTTTAATTCTCTTAACGATGATCATAACACTACTGACGATCATCATCATCACTGCCATTGGTTTTTGGCATGGTAATGTTAGTTTGCATAATATCTTAAACTTGGCGAACTTTCATTGGGGGTACTGTCCCAAAGAGATAAAAGAACTGATTCCTGTGTCATCGTTATGAGTTGACGTCGGATTAACGGGAGAGTCTGGCAAGACTGTGCCGGTCAAGTCGGGCTAACGGGAGAGACTGGCAAGACTGTGCCGATCACGTCGGGATAACGGGAGAGTCTGGCAAGACAGTGCCGATCACGTCGGGATAACGGGAGAGTCTGGCAAGACTGTGCCGATCACGTCGGGATAACGGGAGAGTCTGGCAAGACTGTGCCGATCACGTCGGGATAACGGGAGAGTCTGGCAAGACTGTGCCGATCACGTCGGGATAACGGGAGAGTCTGGCAAGACAGTGCCGACCACGTCGTGATAACGGGAGAGCCTGGCAAGGCTGTGCCGATCACGTCGGCATAACAGGAGAGACTGGCAAGACAGTGCCGGTCATGTCGGGATAACGGAAGAGTCTGGCAAGACAGTGCCAGCCACGTCGGGATAACGGGAGAGTCTGGCAAGACAGTGCCGATCACGTCGGGCTAACGGGAGAGTCTGGCAAGACAGTGCCGACCACGTCGGGATAACGGGAGAGTCTGGCAAGACAGTGCCAGCCACGTCGGGATAACGGGAGAGTCTGGCAAGACAGTGCCGATCATGTCGGGCTAACGGGAGAGTCTGGCAAGACAGTGCCGGCCACGTCGGGATAACGGGAGAGTCTGGCAAGACAGTGCCGATCACGTCGGGCTAACGGGAGAGTCTGGCAAGACAGTGCCGGTCACGTCGGGATAACGGGAGAGTCTGGCAAGACAGTGCCGGTCACGTCGGGATAACGGGAGAGTCTGGCAAGACAGTGCCGGCCACGTCGGGATAACGGGAGAGTCTGGCAAGACAGTGCCGATCACGTCGGGCTAACGGGAGAGTCTGGCAAGACAGTGCCGGCCACGTCGGGATAACGGGAGAGTCTGGCAAGACAGTGCCGATCACGTCGGGATAACGGGAGAGTCTGGCAAGACAGTGCCGACCACGTCGTGATAACGGGAGAGTCTGGCAAGAATGTGCCGATCACGTCGGGATAACGGGAGAGACTGGCAAGACAGTGCCGGTCACGTCCGGATAACGGAAGAGTCTGGCAAGACAGTGCCGGCCACGTCGGGATAACGGGAGAGTCTGGCAAGACAGTGCCGGCCACGTCGGGCTAGGCTATAAATGAATGCCTTTTTCTTTACTATAGTTTTGTATCAGTCTTTAATCAAACCATTGGTTCGTTCAGATTTTGAGTAAGTTAAACGCTCAGATCAGCCAAGTTTTTCCTTATTTCTTAATATTAGCTACCATACAACTTGTTTCCTCTTTTTGGGAACACATAAAGGAAAAATGTACGTTTTGCAGATTTGGAAAACTGTACCTGTAAAAACTAGCCAAGGTTTAGTACAGGTGTTCGTTTGAGTGATCATATGTTACTTACAAACAGGGTGTCACTATAGGACACAGCCATGTGAGCTATTTTATGTACGCTCTCTTTATTTCCAACGTCAGCCACTTTAGGCAGTTTTCGTTCTCACGAAGCTAGCGGCCTTACAGTAACCTAATATCCCTTATAATTTAATTAAAACACGCGTGACCAAAATGACCAAACTATTTAAGTTTACAAAAGAACTCTTGAAAATTACCTGATAATTTCTCGTTTGCCCGTTTGTGACCGTTCGTTGCTGTTTGCCTTAATCCTTCTAATGTCCTCGTTTTTCATCTGGTTTTATTTTAATTTAAAATGAAAAGCACACGTTTAGAACTAATTAAAATTAATGTTTGTACGCTTTGACATTGTGTATTGGGCGAACGCCTGTCATGTCAAGCAAGTAACATGAGTGTTACTGTAAACCTAAACGCTTCCTGTTTGATTCACTTTAGAAGCGGTTTATATGTTATTGCTCATAATGGCGCGATCTCAAAATGTTTTATTCTTTAGTTTGTTGTGATTACATAAATACTTCATAAAACAGTCTGGTTAGTCCATCTAAGAAGTATGTTTTTCGGTTTGTTGGTTTGTGTTTTGGTTTACCCTTTAGGCAAAGAAGCGTCCTCCAGATTGTCCTGCATTTTTATATTATCTTCATGCCGTTACGTTATAGTGTTCTTTTCACTTCCTTAGATTCTTTAGGAAACGTCAAGATCCAGTAAACTTAATAAAATTCCTTCCCGTTTTTAAGTCAGCTCTTAATTCAACAAGACTGAATTTCAAATCTAAGACAAAATATTATTTACTAGGGGTTTAATGATACCTTTTTCTACCCAGTAGACTATTTTTCACTGGTGGGTCCTACCTTAAATTCTGGAAACAACTTGCTTTTGGATTGAAATAAATGTCAAAAAGTAAATCGTAAAAATAATAAAGTGAAATTATTCTTTACTTACCTGTTATAGAAATTGCTAATTGGCTTCAAGATGGGCAATACCCATTATATGGTAATGTATTGTTTTATTCGTTCTTGAGCCGGCTCTTCTTTCGATTAGCAAGTAATTCGAAGTGTTTGAATATATCTCAAACAATAAAATATTGGCACTTTGTTTTTGGATAGTGTTGTACAAATTATCGACGTGTTCCAATTACATCTTAGTAAAAGTTTGAAGAAATATTAAAACTCATTCATTTTTATGTAAAGTTTTCATTTAAGGTAGAATCTTTTCAACCTTTCTAATTTTCTATTGTCTTAAAACATGTTATTAATTCGTCACGTAACCTACTATGTACATGCCTGACGCTGCTAACAATTCATGCTTTGATGTTCCACTGTGGCAGAAAAAGAGTCTGTAATATTTTATTACAAATTGAACTTATTATAGCCCTTTGTTTTGGGTATGAGAAAAATAAATAAAAACTCACTAATTTTGGCAAAAAACAATTATGTTTTACGAGCAAGGCTTTCTAATAACTAAATTTAATGAATGAGTGTAGCAGTGCAAATATTTAACATTCCGAAATTTAGATTCTGACGAAATCGAACATTTCCCTGATAACCACTCTTACAGCAGCACTCAAAGTAACGCCTGCGCAATAGGTTTCTGGTCCAGTTTAATAGGCTAATAAGCTTTTATAATTCCAGAAAGTTCCATTAGCTGTGTGAAAAGTTGACAGTCTTTGATAAAACGCAAAATAATTACAAATTGGCTCACACACGCTATAGCAGCTAGAACAGAAACAAAACTATTATTTACGCCATTGTTTACACCATCCTCGTACACATTGTACTTACAAGTTCATTTTCTATTATACGAGATGTACTTGAAGGTTTAGCGACTTGTGTGATGATGTTCCAGTTCGCTCCAAATTCACTGCCAAAGCTAAGTAGTTACCACAATTAAATAAAGAATCTGTCTCGATGCGACTCCTCAAAGAAAGTTAATGAATAACACAAGTCTTTAAACCCATAATGTGTCTGGTTTTGGTATTATGTTCGTTATGTTTTTGTGGTGAATGTTCAACATTTGTCATGAATGAGCCATTTTGTCTTGCAAAGTTTATAATTCTTAAAGCTTTATTTAACTCATTTTCCAAATCAGATACAGATGCAAATCAGATTCGAAGTCCCTGCACTCGGCCTTTATCCACACACCGTCACTCACACTAACAGTAAACAGTAAAAACAAAACAAGCTTTATTTAACTCATTTTCCAAATCAGATACAGATGCAAATCAGATTCGAAGTCCCTGCATTCGGCTATTTATCCACACACCGTCATTCACACTAACAGTAAACAGTAAAAACAAAACAAGCTTTATTTAACTCATTTTCCAAATCGGATACAGATGCAAATCAGATTCGAAGTCCCTGCATTCGGCTATTTATCCACACACCGTCATTCACACTAACAGTAAACAATAAAAGCAAAACAAGCTTTATTTAACTCATTTTCCAAATCAGATACAGATGCAAATCAGATTCGAAGTCCCAGCATTCGGCTATTTATCCACACACCGTCATTCACACTAACAGTAAACAATAAAAGCAAAACAAGCTTTATTTAACACATTTTCCAAATCAGATACAGATGCAAATCAGATTCGAAGTCCTTGCACTCGGCTATTTATCCACACACCGTCATTCACACTAACAGTAAACAATAAAAGCAAAACAAGCTTTATTTAACACATTTTCCAAATCAGATATAGATGCAAATCAGATTCGAAGTCCTTGCACTCGGCTATTTATCCACACACTGTCATTCACACTAACAGTAAACAATAAAAACAAAACAAGCTTTATTTAACACATTTTCCAAATCAGATATAGATGCAAATCAGATTCGAAGTCCCTGCACTCGGCCTTTATCCACACACCGTCATTCACACTAACAGTAAATAATTAAAGCAAAACAAGCTTTATTTAACTCATTTTCCAAATCAGATACAGATGCAAATCAGATTCGAAGTCCCTGCACTCGGCTATTTATCCACACACCGTCACTCACACTAACAGTAAACAGTAAAAACAAAACAAGCTTTATTTAACTCATTTTCCAAATCAGATACAGATGCAAATCAGATTCGAAGTAACTGCACTCGGCCTTTATCCACACACCGTCACTCACACTAACAGTAAACAATTAAAGCAAAACAAGCTTTATTTAACACATTTTCCAAATCAGATATAGATGCAAATCAGATTCGAAGTCCCTGCACTCGGCCTTTATCCACACACCGTCACTCACACTAACAGTAAACAATGAAAACAAAACAAGCTTTATTTAACACATTTTCCAAATCAGATATAGATGCAAATCAGATTCGAAGTCCTTGCACTCGGCTATTTATCCACACACCGTCACTCACACTAACAGTAAACAATGAAAACAAAACAAGCTTTATTTAACACATTTTCCAAATCAGATATAGATGCAAATCAGATTCGAAGTCCCTGCACTCGGCCTTTATCCACACACCGTCACTCACACTAACAGTAAACAATGAAAACAAAACAAGCTTTATTTAACACATTTTCCAAATCAGATATAGATGCAAATCAGATTCGAAGTCCCTGCACTCGGCTATTTATCCACACACCGTCACTCACACTAACAGTAAACAGTAAAAACAAAACAAGCTTTATTTAACTCATTTTCCAAATCAGATACAGATGCAAATCAGATTCGAAGTAACTGCACTCGGCCTTTATCCACACACCGTCACTCACACTAACAGTAAACAATTAAAGCAAAACAAGCTTTATTTAACACATTTTCCAAATCAGATATAGATGCAAATCAGATTCGAAGTCCCTGCACTCGGCCTTTATCCACACACCGTCACTCACACTAACAGTAAACAATGAAAACAAAACAAGCTTTATTTAACACATTTTCCAAATCAGATATAGATGCAAATCAGATTCGAAGTCCTTGCACTCGGCTATTTATCCACACACTGTCATTCACACTAACAGTAAACAATAAAAACAAAACAAGCTTTATTTAACACATTTTCCAAATCAGATATAGATGCAAATCAGATTCGAAGTCCCTGCATTCGGCCTTTATCCACACACCGTCACTCACACTAACAGTAAACAATTAAAACAAAACAAGCTTTATTTAACACATTTTCCAAATCAGATATAGATGCAAATCAGATTCGAAGCCCCTGCACTCGGCCTTTATCCACACACCGTCATTCACACTAACAGTAAATAATTAAAGCAAAACAAGGTTTATTTAACTCATTTTCCAAATCAGATACAGATGCAAATCAGATTCGAAGTAACTGCACTCGGCCTTTATCCACACACCGTCACTCACACTAACAGTAAACAGTAAAAACAAAACAAGCTTTATTTAACACATTTTCCAAATCAGATATAGATGCAAATCAGATTCGAAGTCCCTGCACTCGGCCTTTATCCACACACCGTCACTCACACTAACAGTAAACAATGAAAACAAAACAAGCTTTATTTAACACATTTTCCAAATCAGATATAGATGCAAATCAGATTCGAAGTCCTTGCACTCGGCTATTTATCCACACACCGTCACTCACACTAACAGTAAACAATGAAAACAAAACAAGCTTTATTTAACACATTTTCCAAATCAGATATAGATGCAAATCAGATTCGAAGTCCCTGCACTCGGCCTTTATCCACACACCGTCACTCACACTAACAGTAAACAATAAAAAATAAACAAGCTTTATTTAACACATTTTCCAAATCAGATATAGATACAATTCAGATTCGAAGTCCCTGCACTCGGCCTTTATCCACACACCGACATTCACACTAACAGTAAACAATTAAAGCAAAACAAGCTTTATTTAACTCATTTTCCAAATCAGATATAGATGCAAATCAGATTCGAAGTCCCTGCACTCGGCCTTTATCCACACACCGTCACTCACACTAACAGTAAACAATAAAAACAAAACAAGCTTTATTTAACTCATTTTCCAAATCAGATACAGATGCAAATCAGATTCGAAGTCCCTGCACTCGGCCTTTATCCACACACCGTCACTCACACTAACAGTAAACAATTAAAGCAAAACAAGCTTTATTTAACTCATTTTCCAAATCAGGTATAGATGCAAATCAGATTCGAAGTCCCTGCACTCGGCCTTTATCCACACACCGTCACTCACACTAACAGTAAACAATTAAAAGCAAAACAAGCTTTATTTAACTCATTTTCCAAATCAGATACAGATGCAAATCAGATTCGAAGTCCCTGCATTCGGCTATTTATCCACACACCGTCACTCACACTAACAGTAAACAATTAAAAGCAAAACAAGCTTTATTTAACTCATTTTCCAAATCAGATACAGATGCAAATCAGATTCGAAGTCCCTGCATTCGGCTATTTATCCACACACCGTCACTCACACTAACAGTAAACAATTAAAAGCAAAACAAGCTTTATTTAACTCATTTTCCAAATCAGATACAGATGCAAATCAGATTCGAAGTCCCTGCACTCGGCCCGTATCCACACACCGACATTCACACTAACAGTAAACAATTAAAGCAAAACAAGCTTTATTTAACTCATTTTCCAAAGCAGATATAGATGCAAATCAGATTCGAAGTCCCTGCACTCGGCCTTTATCCACACACCGTCACTCACACTAACAGTAAATAATTAAAGCAAAACAAGCTTTATTTAACTCATTTTCCAAATCAGATACAGATGCAAATCAGATTCGAAGTCCTTGCACTCGGCTATTTATCCACACACCGTCACTCACACTAACAGTAAACAGTAAAAACAAAACAAGCTTTATTTAACTCATTTTCCAAATAAGATACAGATGCAAATCAGATTCGAAGTCCTTGCACTCGGCTATTTATCCACACACCGTCACTCCCACTAACAGTAAACAATAAAAACAAAACAGGCTTTATTTAACACATTTTCCAAATCAGATACAGATGCAAATCAGATTCGAAGTCCCTGTACTCGGCCTTTATCCACACACTGTCACTCACACTAACAGTAAACAGTAAACACAAAACAAGCTTTATTTTTCTTACAAAATATTTTCTTGATGCGGTCCCAACTTTTAGTTACTAATTTTAAATTATAAAACGAAGTTTTTATTTCATTGTCTTCTGTATTTATAGCAATTAATTAATATAATATTTAAATAAATAAAAGAATAACAACGCTATTATTGTATTATTAAATAATATTTAATCACAAAATTGACAAAATTAAAGTTTGTCACAGTACAATGATAGTTTACTTGACCAATGCAAAGGGAAGTTTACTTCTGGGCTCGCTAAAGCTATCCATTTATGCGTATATTGTAACATAGAATTGCATAGAATTGGTGAACCATCTCGACCTGATAGTTTGCAATGCTAAGTTCTTTTCTCATAAATTTTGTTTGAAAATTAAAATGTTGATTAATTTATGTCCTTGCCGTATTATACTTAAAAGTGATGATCAAAAGCAGGGGTCTCCAACCTTTTTTACTCAAGGGCCACATCGAAAACGTTTGGAGGAAAGGCAGGCCAGCAATATTTCAGGGCAGAAAGTCTACACCACTCTCTACTCACACACGCACGACGTTGAGAGGTCAGTGGTGGTTTTTCAGATTTTCTTGCTTAGTTTTTTACTTGATTACAGCTAGTTTTACACTTGTAGAGAAAAGACGTAGCAAGTGAGAGACGAGTACTGTACTCATATTTAATGGTAAACATGCTTAAAAGGAAATATATTACCTAATAAAAAAGCTTTTTCACTGTGCTAGTTTTCCGAGGGCCAAAAAAAAAAATCTGTTCGCAGGCCGGATATGGCCCGAGGGTCGAAGGTCGGAGACCCCTGATAAAAAGTTAAATGTATTATTTTAATAAAAGCTACGTTTGCGTTATATGGCGAAGGAGGGTTCAAAAATGACCAAAAATGCTTTACGTAATATGGCCTCCAGGCTGCTGCTTGTGGAGCTGTAGTGTGCAAATATTATGAAAGAAGATCTTCCGCGAATAGAAATCAACTGTTACTCTTCTGTTTTTACTTCCTGTTCCGACCCAGTTTATCTGGCTTTTATCGTTTATATTTTATTTTACTATCTAATATCTCTATTTAGTTCCGAACGAGTCATTCTCCCTTGACTTTTCCGGGTTGTGTTTTAATGGGCGTTTATCCTGCTAGTTCAAGTTGTATAACAAGCACAACCAGTTTATCTGAACTTGGCATATTGCATTGATCCTTTCCAGCTTGGACTGAAGGTTCAAGACAGTAATGTGTTACTGGTGTAAAATGAAACGCCGCCCGAATTCATAAATCAAAAACAACATTAATCACAATTATAGTTTCACATTTATCAAAATTTATAGTGTTTCTATTAATAAAACTAAGTTATGTTACAAGGATAATATTTATAAATAAGTTTCTACATTGTTTACTGTGGAATTATTTGAGATTCCTGTAGAATTATATGTGAGAGTGATGGGATTATTAACTTCCCTGGAATAAACTTATGACCATTTTTTTATTATAAATACATAAAAAAGCCTCTACAAAAAAAAACTTTTGATTTAAACACTAATGTACATGTCGATTGACTAGGAACCATCTTTAGAAGAAAATATTACAAGAATAACTCATTGTAGTATGACGTTATTCTAATAATAATTTCTTCTGTAGATGACTGCTTAGCAATCGAAATGTACATTGGGATTTAAATCAATAGCTTTTTTGTTTGAGGTTTTGTTAATTTATAATAAAATATTACATCACAGTGGTTCCAAGTTGTTACTAACATACGACCTATTTCGCTTCATTTGTTACTACTAATAATATTAAAAAAGTATTTAATTAAATTATTGATTTTCTGCTTGACAGGAATTAATTCGGACGAACGCAGTTGGAATAATTAAAGAGTCAGTCCTGGCATTTTGCGACTCGAATCGTAATGGTTGAGTTCTTCGTTAATCCAGTCGGGTTATCCCGTTGGTATCAAACTGTAGCGCGATAACGTACCTAAAACTTATTTAGAACCTTAATAATCTAACAATATCAGGCGTCGTATTAAAAATTTTTCCCGGGCAGCATAAAAGGTATAACATACGTCACGTCAAGATCGGACCTATTCAACTTGAGTTCCTTTAAAGCTATAATAAAAGTGCAATTCGAAGTGCCATGGTATTTGCAAAGGAGCGGTTATAGTAGGTTCAAATCGGAAAGGCAATCGTTAACTTCTCAGTTAATGGCGTTCCGTTTACTTTAATGCTCTGGCGACATAGTAGACGCTAGAAACTGTTTCTGATAACGCACGTAGGCTCCCATTGTTAGCAAATCGTGTGACAAATGTTGCCGGAACGCCATTGTTCATTAACGTTTAATTAAGGATTACTATTGTCTCAGTCACGAATACCGGCAAGTCCTCAAGCCATATCCAAACTGTAGGACCACCTGTTTGCAGGAATCGCAAGGCTCGTTTGCTTCCCCACTGGATTGCAGCACTGTCTTACTAAAGCAAATGTTAGGCACTAATATCGTTTGTTTTATCAGTAAAGTAGCATCAGCACAATCTAACTTGGATTAATATTTAGCATCTTGGAGCTTTATTCATTAAAATCGGCACCCGGTAGAAACCTCTCTTCACCCAAGCTGATAGGTCTTCTTCGGATAAGTTACTTTGCTTAGGTACTGCGTCATGCATTAACTGGGTAGCGGTTAGAAACCTCTCTACACCCAGGCTGATAGGTCTTCTTTAGATAAGTTACTGTGCTTAGGTACAGCGTCATGCATTAACTGGGTAGCGGTTAGAAACCTCTCGACACCCAGGCTGATAGGTCTTCTTTAGATATGTTACCTGGCCTGGGCACAGCTTCATGCATTAAACTGGGTAGCGGTTAGAAACCTCTCTACACCCAGGCTGATAGGTCTTCTTTAGATAAGTTACCTGGCCTGGGTACAGTTTCATGCCTTAAACTGGGTAGCGGTTAGAAACCTCTCTACACCCAGGCTGATAGGTCTTCTTTAGATAAGTTACCTTGCTTAGGTACAGCGTCATTCATTAACTAGGTAACTGTTAGAAACCTCTCTACACCCAGGCTGATAGGTCTTCTTTAGATAAGTTACTTTGCTTAGGTACTGCGTCATGCATTAACTAGGTAACTGTTAGAAACCTCTCTACACCCAGGCTGATAGGTCTTCTTTAGATAAGTTACTGTGCTTAGGTACTGCGTCATACATTAACTGGGTAGCGGTTAGAAACCTCTCTACACCCAGGCTGATAGGTCTTCTTTAGATAAGTTACTGTGCTTAGGTACAGCGTCATGCATTAACTGGGTAGCGGTTAGAAACCTCTCTACACCCAGGCTGATAGGTCTTCTTTAGATAAGTTACTGTGCTTAGGTACTGCGTCATGCATTAACTGGGTAGCGGTTAGAAACCTCTCTACACCCAGGCTGATAGGTCTTCTTTAGATAAGTTACTGTGCTTAGGTACAGCGTCATGCATTAACTGGGTAGCGGTTAGAAACCTCTCTACACCCAGGCTGATAGGTCTTCTTTAGATAAGTTACTGTGCTTAGGTACAGCGTCATGCATTAACTGGGTAGCGGTTAGAAACCTCTCTACACCCAGGCTGATAGGTCTTCTTTAGATAAGTTACTGTGCTTAGGTACAGCGTCATGCATTAACTGGGTAGCGGTTAGAAACCTCTCTACACCCAGGCTGATAGGTCTTCTTTAGATAAGTTACTGTGCTTAGGTACTGCGTCATGCATTAACTGGGTAGCGGTTAGAAACCTCTCTACACCCAGGCTGATAGGTCTTCTTTAGATAAGTTACTGTGCTTAGGTACAGCGTCATGCATTAACTGGGTAGCGGTTAGAAACCTCTCGACACCCAGGCTGATAGGTCTTCTTTAGATAAGTTACCTGGCCTGGGTACAGCTTCATGCATTAAACTGGGTAGCGGTTAGAAACCTCTCTACACCCAGGCTGATAGGTCTTCTTTAGATAAGTTACCTGGCCTGGGTACAGTTTCATGCCTTAAACTGGGTAGCGGTTAGAAACCTCTCTACACCCAGGCTGATAGGTCTTCTTTAGATAAGTTACCTTGCTTAGGTACTGCGTCATGCAATAACTAGGTAACTGTTAGAAACCTCTCTACACCCAGGCTGATAGGTCTTCTTTAGATAAGTTACTTTGCTTAGGTACTGCGTCATGCATTAACTAGGTAACTGTTAGAAACCTCTCTACACCCAGGCTGATAGGTCTTCTTTAGATAAGTTACTGTGCTTAGGTACTGCGTCATGCATTAACTGGGTAGCGGTTAGAAACCTCTCTACACCCAGGCTGATAGGTCTTCTTTAGATAAGTTACTGTGCTTAGGTACTGCGTCATGCAATAACTGGGTAGCGGTTAGAAACCTCTCTACACCCAGGCTGATAGGTCTTCTTTAGATAAGTTACTGTGCTTAGGTACAGCGTCATGCATTAACTGGGTAGCGGTTAGAAACCTCTCTACACCCAGGCTGATAGGTCTTCTTTAGATAAGTTACTGTGCTTAGGTACTGCGTCATGCATTAACTGGGTAGCGGTTAGAAACCTCTCTACACCCAGGCTGATAGGTCTTCTTTAGATAAGTTACTGTGCTTAGGTACAGCGTCATGCATTAACTGGGTAGCGGTTAGAAACCTCTCTACACCCAGGCTGATAGGTCTTCTTCGGATAAGTTACTGTGCTTAGGTACTGCGTCATGCATTAACTGGGTAGCGGTTAGAAACCTCTCTACACCCAGGCTGATAGGTCTTCTTTAGATAAGTTACCTTGCTTAGGTACTGCGTCATGCATTAACTAGGTAACTGTTAGAAACCTCTCTACACCCAGGCTGATAGGTCTTCTTTAGATAAGTTACTTTGCTTAGGTACTGCGTCATGCATTAACTAGGTAACTGTTAGAAACCTCTCTACACCCAGGCTGATAGGTCTTCTTTAGATAAGTTACTGTGCTTAGGTACTGCGTCATGCATTAACTGGGTAGCGGTTAGAAACCTCTCTATACCCAGGCTGATAGGTCTTCTTTAGATAAGTTACTGTGCTTAGGTACTGCGTCATGCATTAACTGGGTAGCGGTTAGAAACCTCTCTACACCCAGGCTGATAGGTCTTCTTTAGATAAGTTACTGTGCTTAGGTACAGCGTCATGCATTAACTGGGTAACTGTTAGAAACCTCTCTACACCCAGGCTGATAGGTCTTCTTTAGATAAGTTACTTTGCTTAGGTACTGCGTCATGCATTAACTAGGTAACTGTTAGAAACCTCTCTACACCCAGGCTGATAGGTCTTCTTTAGATAAGTTACTGTGCTTAGGTACTGCGTCATGCATTAACTGGGTAGCGGTTAGAAACCTCTCTACACCCAGGCTGATAGGTCTTCTTTAGATAAGTTACTGTGCTTAGGTACTGCGTCATGCATTAACTGGGTAGCGGTTAGAAACCTCTCTACACCCAGGCTGATAGGTCTTCTTTAGATAAGTTACTGTGCTTAGGTACTGCGTCATGCATTAACTGGGTAGCGGTTAGAAACCTCTCTACACCCAGGCTGATAGGTCTTCTTTAGATAAGTTACTGTGCTTAGGTACAGCGTCATGCATTAACTGGGTAGCGGTTAGAAACCTCTCTACACCCAGGCTGATAGGTCTTCTTCGGATAAGTTACTGTGCTTAGGTACTGCGTCATGCATTAACTGGGTAGCGGTTAGAAACCTCTCTACACCCAGGCTGATATGTCTTCTTTAGATAAGTTACCTGGCCTGGGTACAGCGTATGCATTAACTGGGTAGCGGTTAGAAACCTCTCGACGCCCAGGCTGATAGGTCTTCTTTAGATAAGTTACCTTGCTTAGGTACTGCGTCATGCATTAACTAGGTAACTGTTAGAAACCTCTCTACACCCAGGCTGATAGGTCTTCTTTAGATAAGTTACTGTGCTTAGGTACTGCGTCATGCATTAACTGGGTAGCGGTTAGAAACCTCTCTACACCCAGGCTGATAGGTCTTCTTTAGATAAGTTACTGTGCTTAGGTACAGCGTCATGCATTAACTGGGTAGCGGTTAGAAACCTCTCTACACCCAGGCTGATAGGTCTTCTGTAGATAAGTAACCTTGCTTAGGTACTGCGTCATGCATTAACTAGGTAACTGTTAGAAACCTCTCTACACCCAGGCTGATAGGTCTTCTTTAGATAAGTTACTGTGCTTAGGTACTGCGTCATGCATTAACTGGGTAGCGGTTAGAAACCTCTCTACACCCACGCTGATAGGTCTTCTTTAGATAAGTTACTGTGCTTAGGTACAGCGTCATGCATTAACTGGGTAGCGGTTAGAAACCTCTCTACACCCAGGCTGATAGGTCTTCTTTAGATAAGTTACTGTGCTTAGGTACAGCGTCATGCATTAACTGGGTAGCGGTTAGAAACCTCTCTACACCCAGGCTGATAGGTCTTCTTTAGATAAGTTACGGTGCTTAGGTACAGCGTCATGCATTAACTGGGTAGCGGTTAGAAACCTCTCTACACCCAGGCTGATAGGTCTTCTTTAGATAAGTTACTGTGCTTAGGTACAGCGTCATGCATTAACTGGGTAGCGGTTAGAAACCTCTCTACACATAGGCTGATAGGTCTTCTTTAGATAAGTTACCTGGCCTGGGTACAGCTTCATGCATTAAACTGGGTAGCGGTTAGAAACATTTAACCAAACGTCTAGACCTTGATGCTGTCTCGATATGTTGAAAATATTTTTTGATGAGAATACTACATTCTCCGAAGAGTTGGTTTTGTAGAGATGCGTATATACGTGTGCTTATCTGTGTCGGCTGTTTCTTGGAAAGAGGTATCAGTGTTCTTTAACCTTCTTTAATTTCTCGCTATTGGGGTCGTTGAATTCCGTATGACATTGAATAAGGGTAGCGTGTACAAGCTTCTATGTGTATAGAAACATTTACTTGGAGGCGTGTAAAAGCTGTTAACTTTTTTAAAGTTTTAAAGGTTTTAACTTTTAATATCCGTGTGCAGTATTGATCTGTTAACTTTGTAACGTTTTGACAGGAATAACTCTTTGTAAATAATCTTTACTAAAAAAGACTTTGACAGCCTTTGAAAAACATTTTAATGGAAATTTCGCAACAATAATGTTCGAGCCTTCGTAAACCAACTTTCTTTCCTGGTTGTAGAATGTTATTATTCTAAAAACATAAGTTTTATCAACCGTATTTTTGTAAAACTGATTTTTTAGAAAACTTCAATTTAATAAATATGGAAGTTCGCCTATGAGGTTTACTTGTTCAATGTAAACATTAATTTGAGTCGTTTTAATGGCCGTCCTTTGCTTAAATAATTTTTATTGTAACTGTCAGAACATATCCCGTATTAAAATATTACTCGATTGGACCGAGGATTGATTTAATAGAGATTGAATTATACTCTTTAAATTAAATTTTTTTCATTTATTTTTGTACTTTTTATTTATACTCCTGTTTTTTTTAGCGATTTAAGTGATTTTTAGAAAACATTCCTAGCAAAACAATCAATATGCTTTTCATGTTCTTTTAGTATTGTAGAGTTGTTTTATGTAAAATTTGTTTTATAAGTAATTCCGCAAATTATTATTGTTGACAATTAAACCCAACATATATATCGTTAGTCTGTGATAAAGTTACTGGAAAAGGTTTTCAAATAGATAGTGTTAACAAACACTGCCCCTCGCCTAAATAGGATGTGATAAAAGAGACGCAACAATACCTCGGAGAGACCTTCCCTAAGCCGGGAACAAGTTAATAACAAGTGAAACTGGCCCCGGGGAATAGCAGACACCCCTCAAAACATATCTCGTATTTAATCCGCTTTTAATTCAGGGCTTGGGGTTAGCTATGTACAAAGCAAGCAGGATGTAGCCCTGTTTGTCCCTCACACGTTGCATAAAGGGGAGACTGTGGTCGGGGGAGATAATACTTTGTAATGTGCTATTAATTTTTTTAATAAAGTAAAACGACAATACGGTGATATAGCAAAACGAAAGTACACTTGAAAAAATGCACATCATATGGGTACACAAACATTTTTTACACCTAATCCAACAGATCAAATTATCCGTTCGTTACTAAATTCCATTTGCTTTTGTTTTCGTTTTTTTTTTTTTTTTTCTTGTAACATTTAATACAATACTGGTAGAAATATCTAAGCCAATAACGAAACTATTTGGTTTTGTATATCTTCTACAAATACGTTTTAGGGCTATACCATACGTAGTTGTTACTGTTTTGTTCATAAGTTTTTATTTATGACCAATTATAAGCCATGTAAAATTTGAAACAATGTTTAATTAGTTTCAAAATAATGTTTTTTGCATTATTAACTACGTTTTTATCTGAACTGGAATCTTCTTCTGGACCTAAACATCTATTTATTATTTTCCAAATGACAACGTAGAAAACTCGTTTTAAACCAACAACTAAACACAATTTACAAAACCCTTAATACTATATGAATATAAATGGAAAACAAGTAATATAAAAAAAATGTCAAGTCAATTCCTACTGAGGTCAACAAAGAAAAATTGTATTTTAGTTTCTTATATTTTATAACTACAATTAATACAAATAAATGTATACATATGACAGAATAACAATATTAAGTGGCAAAATAGAAAGGAACTTTTCTTGCAATTTTCCATTTCCCTTTCTATGTATGGTGTTGGACTACTATTTTTGTGTGTTTCTATTTATATGTTTATTTTATTTTTTGTCGCTTGCGTTTTAGTTTCTTTTCCCTTTCCTTTCGAATTGTCCTTTTGTGAAACAAGGTTTGATGCCGTTAATCCAGGGTGTTTGTTTATTTTATTGTTTTTTATTTAGTTTTAATCCTAGAGCATTAGTGGCCATAGTGTGATATCCATGGCAACTATGTAAGGTTGTACAATGGTGGTTTTCACAACAACCAGATGGCGGCAAAAAAACAACTCTATATACACTCTTAAAAAATGCATTTCTAGCTTTGGGAAAGTTAGCTCAGTGCCAAAGTGTAGGATTTCAAGCATGAAGTCATTCAGTTCGAATCTGACGTAGGCATCCCAAAATTTTAAAATTAAATTAATGAATAAATATTTGAAAAAACTGTATTAACATCAATTGTCATCGATTTTGATAGTGGATGTCCACTACACGTTTAAAAATTTGTATTTGAACTTGAAAGGATAAATAAAAAAGTGTTTTATTAAGGATTAAACATTTGTTAAAGGTATTATATAACGAGAATGTGAACTAATAGAAGGGATTGAATAAAAAACAAATTATCACGAAATTCAATTGAAAGACGTAAAGTTTCTATATTATAATATCTTGCGTGCACTAGCTCGCAAATACACGCCTTGCGTGAAGTATTAACCCAGTAATATTGCCTAAACATGTGAAACCTACACGCCACAATACCGCCTTTAAATTAAATCTACGTTACAATCATAAGCAGTATTATTTCAAAACGTTCACTTTATTACAGTTTGGTTATTTTTTTTTTAATATAAGCCATTTCTGCTATAGTATTTTTCTGTCGTTACAGCCCTTTAAAAATTTCGACTATGCCAATATTTTTTAAAAATTTCTGTCTTCTTCGACTATAAGAATGAGCTGTTTCTTATAGTCTCACAAGTTTTGGTATTAATTTGAAAGTTTACTTTTCAGTTTTCAAAATATCTAGTTTATATCTCTCCTATACAAACTAAACAGTGTCTAAGATTGTTTGCTTTGTTCAAGTTTCTTAATTAAACCTCGACGGCTCTTGCCGTGCTGGTTTTATGTATCTTCTACTACTGTTTGTTTTGGTCACTCATGTTTATGCTGACGAAGGTCGCTTAGTGCAATCGATACGTTCTATCTCAGTAAATTTGTCAACATAAGTTCAGTAACTCTTTGATTAGTTTAATAATATTAAAAAATGTTCAACTTAAGCTGTGGATTTGTCTTCACATGTAGTTCTCCTCAAACTCACAAAGGTCCATCAGAACCGTAACCTTAATCCTGCTGATCTCAGATAAAAGTCAGCACACGTGAGATGCTGATCGGAATGATAGCCTCGTGGAGCGTTTTTATCTGTTACTATCTCTGATGCACAAGTGCTTTTACTTGGCCATTCTATTGCACCAACATAAATTCAATTTCAATGGTACATTGCTCAATAAAATCCTTAGGCAGTGTTAGAAAGGTAACGCCTACAGCTCAGCTGTTATAATTTCATTACAGACGCCTCAAAGTTCAGATCCTGTGAATGTCACGGCTATACGTTTTCTAAATGAAGAGAACTTTCTTCTGTGCGAATAACACAGGATCGATAAAGGGTAGACGTAACCTTGGTTCAAAGTTTACCCATGTTGCTTTAGAGTTGTCCCAGGTTTAAACTGTGAATCACTATTGACGATGGGATAGGTTTACAATTTATTACCCATGTTGGTTTAGAGTTGTCCCAGGTTTAAACTGTGAGGCACTATTGACAATGGGATAGATTTACAATTTATTACCCATGTTGGTTTAGAGTTATCCCAGTTTTAAACTGTGAGGGACTATTGACGATGGGATAGATTTACAATTTATTACCCATGTTGGTTTAGAGTTGTCCCAGGTTTAAACTGTGAGGCACTATTGACGATGAGATAGGTTTACAATTTATTACCCATGTTGGTTTAGAGTTGTCCCAGGTTTAAACTGTGAGACACTATTGACGATGAGATAGGTTTACAATTTATTACCCATGTTGGTTTAGAGTTGTGTCAGGTTTAAACTGTGAGGGACTATTGACGATGGGATAGGTTTACAATTTATTGCCCATGTTTGTTTAGAGTTGTCCCAGGTTTAAACTGTGAGACACTATTGACGATGAGATAGGTTTACAATTTATTACCCATGTTGGTTTAGAGTTGTCCCAGGTTTAAACTGTGAGGGACTATTGACGATGGGATAGGTTTACAATTTATTACCCATGTTGGTTTAGAGTTGTCCCAGGTTTAAACTGTGAGGGACTATTGACGATGGGATAGGTTTACAATTTATTACCCATGTTGGTTTAGAGTTGTCCCAGGTTTAAACTGTGAGGGACTATTGACGATGGGATAGGTTTACAATTTATTACCCATGTTGGTTTAGAGTTGTCCCAGGTTTAAACTGTGAGGCACTATTGACGATGGGATAGGTTTACAATTTATTGCCCATGTTTGTTTAGAGTTGTCCCAGGTTTAAACTGTGAGACACTATTGACGATGAGATAGGTTTACAATTTATTACCCATGTTGGTTTAGAGTTGTCCCAGGTTTAAACTGTGAGGGACTATTGACGATGGGATAGGTTTACAATTTATTACCCATGTTGGTTTAGAGTTGTCCCAGGTTTAAACTGTGAGGGACTATTGACGATGAGATAGGTTTACAATTTTTGTTTCAAGTTAGGAAACAAGTAATATAAAATAATTTTTTTATTCCACTCAGTCAATTCCTAATTAAGTCAACAAAGAAAAATGTTATTTTAGTTTCTTTTATGTATATACATATAACAGAATAATCATATAAAGTGACATAATAGAAAGCAAATTGCCTTGCAATTTTTCTTTCCATGTATGGTTTAGGACTATTATTTTTGTTTGTTACTATAATATAGGCTTTCTTTTTTTCGTCGCCTGCATTGTGTTGTACCTACTTTCTTTTTACTTTCCTTTCACATTGTCCGTTTGGGAAGCAAGTTTCGATACCGTTAATCCAGTTTGTTTATTTTATTCTTTTCATTCATTTTTATTCATTGAGCATTATTTATGATATAATTTAGTGTGGTAACCATGGCGCCATTTTAAGGCTGTGCAATGGAGGGTTTCGACGACAACCAGATAGGAGCAAAAGCAAAATTCATATAAATCTTTAAAAAGTTGGCTACACTCTAGCTATGGGAAAGTTGGCTCAGTGCCAAAAGCGCTGGACTTTGGACATGACGATACTCAGTTCGAATCCGGCCTAGTTCTCCAAATTTGTTTAATTATTGAATAAATATTTGAAAAAACTGAATTAACATCAATTTTCATACACTACAGCTCTAAAAAATGTACTTAAACGTGAAAAATGTATTTTATTAACGATTGAAAAGTTGTACAAGAAGAAAATTAAGAGAGTATAAAAGCAGTAGAAGCAATTTAAAGAAATTCTGCCAGTATTGAATTAGTCCCTTTCCTTTTACTCCGTAGATTGTGTAGCCTCAGAAAAAAGGTGGAAAGTCAATAATGTTAGTTAAATATGTACCAGAAATATTATTAAGCCCTCGTCTACGTGCAGCAGTTTAATTACTACGGTTAGTTCATGCTTTTATTTGTATTGCTTAATTTTTTATACGCTTAAAATTATTGTAATTAGTATTGTATTATAGTAGCAATTAGTATCATAGCATTACGAATGTTAATTTTCTGTTCTCGATTTGTATTAAAACATCTTATGTGTAACGTACAGTATTTGGCTAATTATATGTTTCTTAAATTTGGTTGTTGAACAATATCTCTGTACACTTTTGTCATTTTTGGACATCAATTTTAAATGAGCAGCTTATTAAGTGGACAGTCGTTGGGTGAAGTAAGATTGCCGAGCAGACACGGAACGCCTGTCTACGTAAAACAAATTACTACTCATTTCTGTAGACTGATATTATGCTTCCAATAAACGTATGGTAATTTTAACAAGGTTTTTATTAGAAGAATTAACGCGCTTTTAATATAAGTAAATGTATGAAAACCTTACTGTAGACACTGGCGAAAATCGCTTAGAACGATTGTAAACATTTTATCTGAGTTTGTTTTTCATAAATTTGTTCGGCCAGTTGGTAATCTTTCTAAAAAGTAACGTTTTATCGATTACCATGGACAATAAAATGCACGAAGGTTTTTACTGAAGCTCATTAATTAGATATTTTCAAGAGATATGATTAGTCTAAAAGTATTCTCTCTCTCTCTCTCTCTCTGCGCGCATGTGTGCTTACGTGCATGATTGTGTGTGTCTGTTTGTGTAAATATACTAGAACCATGTACCCAATTGTCTTTTATTTTGATAAAAAATAATTTTACGTCAGCTGTTTGCTTTCTAAACGATGATTGTTAATGTTGCGAAATTGTTTAGCAACAGTTGACGTACGAATGAATATACCACATGCTTATTTGCGTTACATTACAAAACCCGATTTAGTTTTAATTCGTAACTCTCTGCCTTGATTAATACCGACCTAAGGAAGGAGGGCGTGATAGTGTGGCCTAAAGCCGTGCTGACTCACCCCCTCACTGAGGGTGGAAAACCTCATTACAGATTTGCCCGCCTGGATGGGATGTATGTCAGTAGTAGAACCCCTAACTGGGAACAAATCTAATTGTGACGTTTGCCCCCGGGGAGTACTGTAGCGTGCCAGAATCGAATCAACAACTGACCTGAAGGAGCATCGGGAATTATCGTGACCATTGGGGTTGTTAAATTAGCGGAAATGCTGTCCAAAGATAACTCAGAAAATAAAATATTTTAATGTATTTTCTAAGGAGGAACAAACTTATAAGGTAGAAGAAGACTGAGGTCTTCTAATAATATTTATTCTGCAAAAGGTTTGACAGAAAGTTTTAGAAATTAGTAAATGACAGACGAAGACAAATAGAAAGATGTAGGTTTATTGTGTATGGGAAACTAAATGTACCGTCGGTGAAAGAAGTTGACTAAAAAGTGAAAACCAGTCGGTTTGATGGAGCGGTTAT
Organism: Prosapia bicincta; assembly: GCA_036971475.1. Taxonomy (NCBI): domain Eukaryota; kingdom Metazoa; phylum Arthropoda; class Insecta; order Hemiptera; family Cercopidae; genus Prosapia; species Prosapia bicincta. The sequence goes on along the minus strand of JBAIZL010000376.1, from coordinate 10,036,460 downwards.
TTACAGTCTTTGGGGGAATTATGGTATTCCATCGGATCTACGGTGCTTCCAACGGAAACCACAATTCTGAAATATCACAGAAGACAGGGGTGCTTGTTCAATTTGACCAAGTGGGAAAATATTTATACATTTTCTCGATCCTTTTAATACAACTTATTTTTTAATCACTTTAACATTAATTTATGACTATCCGAACTTTATATTTTGTAAATTTGTGAAAACGTCCTGAGACAGAACGTTTTTCGATAGCTATGTGGCGATTTTCATCATTGTCTTCTGCTTGGAGAAGATGTGAAACAGCGGTGACGGTTTTAAATTCAAGAACTTATTTTTTATTTTTAAATTTAGACTAGTTGTTGATAGGAATTCCAATTTGTTTGAAAATAAAACAGGAGGAAATTATTTTGAAATGGTAAGACTTTTTAGGATTAGTTCGTTATTTCTTTAGTTAAACACTTTATCTTTATGTTCACACACATAAAACGAGGTTTCTCTATAAGCAACTTAACTAGACTTTGCTTTTCTACCTTTTTCGAAATTTCACAAAAAAATACTCCTTCTATTGCAAGATATTTGCTTTGTTTAAATCTTATTTTAAACTATAAATATATTGAGACAGAGAGGTTATATAGCTACAATACGAAACAGTTGTATTGATAGCTGGCTGACAGGTCAGATTTCTTTATACTTCAGGGCCAAAAACATTGACCATTCTCTACTGTTCTAAGCTACTGTCACTAATTAGATTTTAAAAAAATGTTATAACAAGTTTAGTGTGTTGATCATATGTAACTTAATTCAATAGGTTATATAATTCTGATCAAATAAAAGGCAGTCCGTGACCATTTTTTGCGTGGGATCAATACGTTTAGGGTTGCTAGTACATAAAGTTGTAGGATATGAATATTACAGCACGCGCCGGTTGAGCTGCCCTCCATCATACAGAGGCGGAGTCAAGAAAAAGTTAAGAAGCTTTCAAGTTTTCTTTTTGTCAATTATTCATATGATATTATTTATGCGACATAGCCATTTATATTTCTCTTATTAATTCATAAGTTTGACACTTGATGATACACTAGGCATGGCAGAGAAGTTAATAAGAGGTTTTTAATATTTAAGAAGCTAACCGCACTGTTATTGTGGCGATCAATGCACAAAGCGGTGTGATGAACCCGCCGTTACACGGGATCTGTGCATAAAATATTCATTACGCACAGATGAACACGCGTTTAAAATAAATGCTTCATACTACTCCAAGCCAAAATTTTCTTTAGCAATATTTGATGAGATTCGACAAGAGGCAATTACAGCCATTCGGTTGACACAGCATAAATTTTTATGCGTGAAGGTTTCAACTTCTCTAATGATACTTTAATAGGTCTGACACGTAGCTCGATGTTCTTATTTGTAATATATGGTTACAGAAGTTTGTAGAAACTTTGTATTCGTTGAGTTATTTCGTTATTTTCACTCTTGGTTCGTGTGATCTATTCCCATACACGACCGGTCAGCGGGTGGTCATCTCTCTTTCCTCAGGTTGAAAGTAGATCTTTTCCAGACGAACGACACTACCCAGGATTGCCATAATTTCTTCAGATTTTTAATACATGGAATTTGTATCTGTTTTTTTTTTAATCCTACCTCTAATTTCATGTACTCTACCTTATCCTTTATCTTACAAAAGGGTGTAATGAAGGGATATCTCATTATGCGCCGCTATAGAGTACGTCTTCTTCTCGTACGCAACTTTGCACACGTGATGGCTTAAACTCTCCCCATGTCCTCTACCGGGGGGGTTATCCGTATCTTAATTCTACTTTTATTCACTACAATTTCCTATCCTTAGTAGACGACAATAGTCATACTGGCTGAAAGAGAGAGAGAGAGAGAGAGAGAGAGAGAGAGAGAGAGAGAGAGAGAGAGAGAGAAAGATGGAGGTATAGAGAGAGAGAGGGGGGTGTTTAAACAAGGCTATGGATTTTAAGTACAGAAAAATCTGCTATTTTTTGTTTTACTGTGGTCTGCAATTATAATGTATAATTGTTTTTTATTTTTTATAATTTTAGTTTATAATTACTGTAACATTTATAAAATGTGTAAACGTGGTTTACAGAACTTCATTAACAGGAGGTGAGCGTTCCTGGAAGGAAGTGTATTTGCAATATACCTACTTACTTCCAGACTTCATTTAGCGAATGCATGTCCGTCTCTCTACCGTTACCGTAGTACAGACGTGTGCTCTGTTCCATCTACATTTCTTTCATCTATCCTTCTCTACCTATTTGTTTCTTCTATCTTCCTCAGGGATGCGATCCTGGTCGTGGGAAGCACATTCCTTCTTTATGTCTGAGTCTAGTGATATTTTATCTCTCTTCCTTAATCCAGTCATATTATCGGCAATACTTGCTACATTCGACAATTATAGACTTGAGGGGTTAATTGCAAAATAATAATAATAACGTCCACCATAAATACTCGCTAGATAGGATATATCGAAAGATGAAAATATCGCGATAGATAATTTAGAAATGAATGGCATAGTTTGATTTTCTCGACAAAAATAAGTTTATTCACCTGTGGTTACTAAATCCAGTGAGAAACTAATAATTACTAAATAAATATATCTGTATATCGGTAGTTCCATACTTTGGCACGGGGCGCGTGGATGTGTAAAAGATATAGTATGCGAAACGAGTTGAATCCTGACCTTGAAAATGAATAAAGGTTGGTCTGAGATTACTGTAGTTTTTGGCACTACGGCTGATGTTAGTGATGTTTGTTATATATTGGTTTAAACACTTAAACCGTAATGGATTGGAAAAATAAATTAGAAAATAGTGAAGGTCAGCTGTAGAATTTGTGTTTAAATGAAAATATTTGATTACATTGGAAAAGAGTAATGTTGTGTCGTGATTTAAAACAAGTAGACCAACAGGGGAATGGATTTTTTTTAAATGAATAAATCATGTAGAATAAACGAGAGTAAGGCAGCTGTTTAGCGAAGTTTGTTTATCTATGATAAACTCTCTACCTCTATTAGGCTAAGAACCATGTGCTGGTGTATGATTTGAAACGGTATCGGGAAAATCAAAAGACCTAAATAGACGGTGAGCTGTTATTTTTAGCAAACAATCGCCAGCTTTTGTTTATCTGCCGGCGCCTTAACCCAACAAGGGCAGCACGTTGTGAAATAAGGGGTTTGTAAGAGTGTAGCTAATAAAGGGTATTTAAGGGCGTCCAACCCCTCAGTGCGGTTCCGGTCGGCATTATACGAGCGTGACTGGTTGGCGTGCTAGCCGACCTTCGTGTTTACGCTTACCACGTGCTGCTTGCCAATTATTTATTCAAATTGCTGAATGCTCAGTCAAATTTAGATAACGACAGCGGGGTAGATATGACACTTGCAAATGTTGGAAAACAAAACAAACGGTTCGACGTAACTAAATGGTAAACAACTCTATTATAATATTCTTACCTTCTTACAGGGCTTCAATAAATTATAAGGCAATTTTAGGCTAAATAACTATTTATTAATTATTGCTTTAAGCTACTATTATTTACACGCATTTATAACGGTTTACAAACACTGGTTGTAATTGGCAAATCGTTTTAGAACGAATATTTTCAACAATCGTCAATAATTCCACATTGAAAACTTGGTATTATTTTTAAAATCATCTGCTTAACCTAAATATTTAAAAGATGAATCAGACATCTATTTTTTTATCGTTTACCGTTCATGTGTCAAAACTTTACAATAAACTCCATAGTGCCTTTTAAAAATGATGTAATTCTTACTGATAAAAATATGAATAAACGGCAAACAAAGTATATTTTGAGGATTTTTCACCTAGGTATAAAATTAATATTTACTTGAATATTAACAACTTTAATGAGCTATAAAGTTTCTATTGAGTACATAATTATACATTTTGTTTGTTCAACTTGGCCAATAACGACTTCCGGTTTTTATTGAGTATTTAGTAACATTACAACAATGGATTTAGGAGGCAGTAAAACGTCAACTGGCTTGCGTTTCCTCGTCGAGTTTATCGTACAGGCATTACCTGCAGCCGGATTGTAACAATGTTTTCAGCGTTATTGTTCTTGAAGTCATAAATAGCATGAATAATACATACCTCTGGCCTTTATTGCCTGCAAAATGAGTAACATTTGAACGTCAGCTGTAGAAGCTTTTTCTTTTTCCCAGCACCGAACACTATACAGCCGTCTGTTAAATGGTCTGAGACGCAAGAATTCGCCGTAACTATTACACCGAAACTTGTGCAATGTTCTTACCGGGTAATTTCCAAATAACCCGAATTTGAGTTTTTTTTATTAAAAAAAAAAAAAAAATACCATAACAAACTATCCAGAGAGTATATTTCTTATTACCCTAAGGCACAGTTAAGACAGATCGATACAATGTATTTATCGACTATTCGGATTGCTAGCGTGTCTGAATAATGGAGAGTTTGGATAATTGAATAGAAAATACATGACGTACCGTTTAAAAGAACTACAATGACCAATCTCCTTAGGTGTACAGTACTTGAAAACATAGAATTCGTTTGTTACAGTGATTTCAAAAAACCTTCCTCATTGTTCGTAAATGTCACGACGTGTTTTCCATAATATGGTTAAACGTGTTTGTTATGCGTTCATTAAGAACAGTACTTCCAACACTATTGAGAAAGTATATACTATTCGATATTTGGCCGCTACTTACTATGTGGGGAAATCGTGGTCAATATTTTAACGGCGCTGCGGATGGAATTTTTGAACACTTTTTTAATACTAAACATTGTATTTACATTACTGCATTTATAAAGTTTATCACAGAAGAATAACAATTGACGACGTACATAACCTAAAAATTAACTTTACCATAACTAATTTCACGCCAATCTAGCTTTCTATAAGCATCTAAATATCCGTTCATAAAAAGAACTGGTAAGAAAATATACATACTTTGGGCATTATATATAGGGCGGCAGGGAAAATATATAAAATGCGACATTTAGAGACGAATAACTGTGGCACCAGCAACCTTCTGAGAATTAAGACACGTTCAAAAGCCATGTAACAGTTTAAGAATAATACACTTTGGTCAGGGGTTGATGCCATATGCAACGGGATCATTGAGTCTAACCAAGGCCAACGCCTCGAAACTGAGAGTAGTGCAAAAATGAATGAAACTATCTGTGGTGGGAGCGACGATACGGGATCGAATCGGAAACGAGAATTTGCGAATTATGACGGTAAATGTTGTGAAGTACTCAGCTAATTTAAAACCGAATTAGAATGAATGATTTAAGAAGGAAAGTAGAGTTATTGATCAGAGACTGAGAGACAATCGTAGTAAAGGATAAGAACCTAGAGGAGGCTGACATCGTCAGTTGTATTTGTAGGTACGTGCGAGAAACAGAAGGACGAGTTTAAATTATTCCCAAGGGAGGCGGGAACGTTATGTAGGGGATTGGACCATGTTGATTTTTTGAGTTGGTTCGGCTCACTAATGCGTCAAAAGCCGAACCTTTTTAGTCCTTTTAGGCCGCAATTACAGGTTTTACTTGTAACACTGAAGTTTAAAAAATTTTATTATCAACTTATAAAATATTATTTTCCCTTAGTTGTACTTACTTTCACCTTAATTGTAAGTTAGAGTTTGTAGTAGCAACACTCACTAATGATAATGACTTTGCCATTGAAACGCGCACGAATAAATAAATGATAAATTTGTGAGTCTTGTGTATGTCTTTTATTTGTTTTAACATAACCTCGCAAGCTAAGCTCAAAGAATAGTTTTATAAAACATGTTTGTCGTTGACTAAGCAGACATTGGTACATAGTGCGAGTCTATAATTATGAGTGACTAAATTCGTTTCCTTGTGTAAGAAAATTGAATCATGTTATCTCTATCGGTTTTTATCGCAATTAAATTTTAAGAGAAATAGCGTTGGCTCATGTACGAAAGTTTGCGCTTCTAGAGCTCTTAAAGAATCAGCTTTAAATGCAGGAGCACAGTAGTGCCATTAATTATGAGGAAAGTGGAGGCGAAAGGGTGAAAATCGTCTGTTAAATTAGTAGACGGTGTATAATTAGTGTAGTGCTGGAAGTAGAGTGGGGGAGGGGGAGGGAGAGAACGCTCATTATTCGTCAAGTGTCCTCATGTAGAGAGGGCGCTCTTGTAAAGCTTAGGGGAGGGGGTGTAAAGTCTGTCTGTCCCGTCTTTGTCAAAACAAATACTTTACATATGTTTTACAGTCACTTGTATACACTTGTTCTGCTTGAACCAACCACTCACTCGGTTTCTCTCAAAAGCATCCTTTTTAATCAAGGGTTAACTTTTATGTTTTAAAGGGTAAAATATCGGAAGTAAAAAATTACAAGTTTTTTCACAAAGCTTCAAGTACGGAAGGCAACTGTTAGCAATCCATTTGTAGAGTTCTAGTGTTCTATAACTCATATAGACCCATTTTATAGAGGGTAAGAGGCTTCTCTGTGGCACTAATAAAGGGTAACTTTACTAAAAGGTAAAGACCCTCCCTTCGAGTGTTGTTATTCTCCCTAACGTCTTAATCTCTTCTGTATTGTAGTACCAGGGATGATTCTTGTCATGGCTCAGAGGCGTAGCAAGGGACGATTCCTTAGTAAAATAGTTCTCCACTAGATAATCAATTATTCATCCTGTTAGAGGTTAGTTTGTAATTAAGGGGTGATTATTTGTGAATTCAATGCCTGCTAAATTAGTTTGATAAATTAAATGCATTTATTTCCTTTTTCTTGGCTGTAAAAAAAAATATTTGTCTTTATAAGTTGAAATTATATCGTCCTCCAAAATATTTTTCTTGCATTGTTTATATTTTAGCACTCAAGCGATAATATCTTACATGCTTTTCGTCCTAAAGCTAACGGCTATTATCCATTTACAATGAGCTACAGTTTTTTAAATCAAATATATAATTTGATTTATATTGTTACTTCAGCGCAGAATTCACACATTTCCCAATTGTTAAGAAATAATCAGTGATTCACTGTACTAGTTTCGCTAGACAGTTTCTGTTATTTCGTCAAATGTTGCTGAAGATTAATTACTAAACCTAACCATTGGACGGGTTTCCTACGAATAAAGTGCAATAATGAACCATCTGTTTTCAGTTTCATAAAAGCGTAAACTTTTGTGCACATTAACTTCCGAATACCGAATAATAGCACTATATTCTGGTCACGGATAGACACTCTCTTCTCCACTCAAGTAAACCACCTCCTGCTCACGCGAGGAAGTTGTTCTCCTTATTTCGATTACTAGTGGATAGTTGTATCCTTTACTCAATTCTACCTAATAATCCCGTTAAAGAGAAGGGCTACATCAGCAATTGTTCAACCTATTTCGAGTACTAGTGGATAGTTGTATCCTTTACTCAATTCTACTTAATAATCCCGTTAAAGAGAAGGTCCACAGAGCAGTTGTTCAACCTATTTCGATTACTAGTGGATAGTTGTATCCTTTACTCAATTCTACTTAATAATCCCGTTAAAGAGAACGTCCACAGAGCAGTTGTTTAACCTATTTCGATTACTATTGGATAGTTGTATCCTTTACTCAGTTCTACCTAATAATCCCGTTAAAGAGAAGGGCTACATCAGCAGTTCTTCAACCTATTTCGATTACTAGTGGATAGTTGTATCCTTTACTCAATTCTACTTAATAATCCCGTTAAAGAGAAGGTCCACAGAGCAGTTGTTCAACCTATTTCGATTACTAGTGGATAGTTGTATCCTTTACTCAATTCTACTTAATAATCCCTTTAAAGAAAAGGCCTACATCAGCCATGCAACAATGTAGATTGTATACATCGCTATATCCTGTAACAGGGGGCTCAACCCTAGCTATATCCGTAATCCTTTTCTTTCCCTTCGCACACTAAGTGCCGTTCGGGTAGGATAATATTCTTACGGGATTAGGAACCCGTACAGACGTTTAATTTGGTGATCGTTTCCAAAGTATACGTAAAATTTTATAAGCTGGCACTTAGAGGCTGCGGGTCTTGGCGAGAGCCCGAGGGTGAGGGGAGGGGGAGGTGTTTACAGATCATTTAAAAAACATCGACTTGTACTTCCGCTGACTCGGAGTTGACTCATTATTGTGTTACTTATTAATAGTTTTAATGTATGCTAAAATAACAAATGTAAATAGGGCGTTCACGGAAACCTGCTAATAGGATTGTCTAAGAGTTAGGACGGGTTGACCGCGACTTATGGACCCAATGAGGGATGACGACCGTGCCTGGAGTTTTATAGACAACAAATGTACAATTTCTACCTAAGAGCCAAGTGCCAGCTCATAAAATTTTACCTATACTGTGAAACCGTTTATGGGGTTTGATTACTAAAAATTCACGTATGAAAACAAAATTTGCGTAGGCTTCTTTAATGCAATTGTTGTTAGTAGCAACGAAGGGTTAGAAAGAATTTTTAAAAGTCTATTGTTTTCTTAATAACAAAAGTATATGCTCAAATTTAAAAATTTATTAAATATTTCCAGTAATTTTTACAATATAAATCTGGAAATTTCTAATCAGCGTTCAAAGAACGAAAAAATCAGTAAATTAAAAAAAATTTAATTTAAAATTTACTTGGTTAGGTTAGAGTGCAAATAGTGGTAGTAATAAAGCATTGGTAGTAATTGTGTAAAGTGTATGTAGCAATTCGTCGAACAATACAATGTTTTGCAAGAGTACATAAAAACCGAATGCAACAGACCGTCCCTGGTAAGTAGTAATACCGTTAAATCCGTACAGTTTGTTCGATCGTTAAAAACTCCTTTCTTTTCTTAAAAAAAAAACACCCTGTTTATCCAGAACATAAAAATATTACACGCAGAGTGTAAACACAAGTGAAAAACAGCGTCGGGGAAGTGAGAGCAGTCAATTTCATAAAGTGGTGCCCGTTATTGTAGGCCGTAAAGTTTTTACTGTTCTCAGAAGCTTTTTACGAGCCCATGCCGGATTAATTGGCTGATGTTATGAGCCCGTTAACCCAGGATAATTACTCTGAATCAGGTCCGCCCCTCCCGACATAAAACTCTCTTATTATTTAATTATCTGCTTGTTTTTATTGTAATATGATAAGTCGTAAAACGTGACGTCATGCGTCACCGTTCTCGGAGGGATTTTAATATATCGCTCTGAACTCCCGATTGAAGATCGTCTCTATACGGATAAAAGAACGTTTTGTGGTCGGGTTTCAGCTTAAGTGAGGGCTCCGCAATGGGTGTGAGCAGTCTGTCTGGTTGTCGTTTTACATGTTATTCTCTCAAACTGAAACGTGTAGAGTCGATTTTTATTTTAAAGAAATCCAAATTTCCAATCCGTCTCATGTTGCTTAATTATTTGTCAATAATTTTGGACGCATTCTGTGATTATGCACATATTTTGATAAAAATTACAATTCTTTTAAAAAAAAATATACGAAATGGGTATCAACTCCACCAGTAGGGAAGCTAGAAAATTTGTTCGGTCAAGTGTTCCCACTCAGGTCCTCAAAATCTCAAATTAAAACAAAAATGAACTTCTAAAAATAACATTTTGCGTCTTTATAGCACTGAAAAATTGTAGTTTAAATTTTGCACTTTTAAACTGAAGTCTGTTTTCTCCTAAATATTATATTTTTTTAAAAAAATGTCTAGAATCTCCTCTTACCAACGTCACTGTAACCGGCAAATTCGAACTCTAGTATTGTTTGTTGATGAAACAGGCTTTATTTTAATTTATTTTAAAGATCGATTTGGACTAAAAGCTCATTTTTCAAAACTGTCAAAAATAAGGTTTTTACTACCATAAGGGTGTTTGATTGTTGAGGACGTTTATGTTGTAATTTTGTAAAGAATCTTTCACTCTTTGAGATTTAAAAAAATTTCACTAATCTTTTTAAAATCATAAGTACCTTAACTCGATTTTCCTGAAGCTCAAACCTTTCGTAGTTTTCTTTCCAGGTTAAACGCGTAGACTACAATTTCTCTTATAAGCAGTAACACTAGGCAGTGCCAAATATGTCCAACTATTGTTTTGCACTTACCACCTTTTTATAATTAAGATTTTGCTTCTCGTGATAAAAACGAAATGTTTATTTGTTCGTCAAGGTTCCTCGCAAGGTATGAGTAATTTTGCACCTGGACATTGTGCTTAAAAATTTAACTGTATATTTAGCTATTTATGTAATCTCCTTTTTTTAGTGAAATTTAGAAAAAATTGAATAGTGGCCTAACTTGAACCCAGACCAGGAAGGGTTTTACTTAGCCCCTAACTTTTTATGTTATATTTTCATCAAAATATTACTTACCGGGATTTTTTTGTTAAAGATATACAGGTTAGTCTAGATAGTCAGTGTACAAAAAATATTTAAAACTGACTATCACACCGTTAGTCACTGTTCATCGTAATGGGCTGCGAAATCCTTCGTAGTCGGGTTCACATCTCTGACCTCTGTAAATGGTCTCATTTCATAGCTTATACAAGCAAACACCATTATACGAGGTAGGTTTCCGCGTTAAGACCTTGGTTGTTTTCTTGATAACTCTTACTAGTTACAGTGCATCTACTACGACTACACGGCGCGCCCCAGTCAATTAACGTTTTTATGTAAACGTGAACTGAAGCGTATCCCAGAAAATATTGCAGCTGATCTCAATATAATTCCTCAGCTTTGAAGAATGAACGAGTGTAATACATTCCAATTCAAATCCGTAGTACAAGCGCCCGGAACTACGACAAATTGACGCATTGTGCGAATAACGCAAAGCAATGACGTAATTCATGACTGTTATCAGTGATGGCATGGATTTAATTCTCGTAAAAAGACAATGCGCTAGATAAGGTAAATCTAAAAATAAACATTCTGAAACCAAGAAGCGCGTAATTATTGATTACTTTTACTGTGCTGCCTAAGAGCTGGGCTTAGACGGATTAACCAAATAACGCGAAAAGATTTTAATTTCCACTTGGACACAGCGCCCCCATTGCAATAACCTTTCTATTCAAACGATTAAGACAGCTGGGGCACAACTCTTGCGCAGAACCTACATGGAAGCAATCAGACCAAAAATAAAAATATGTGACTGATATCGAACTGAGTGAAAACAGTTCCCTGCACTTTCCAAACATCCCAATACTCTTTATAGTATTCTTAGAGAACACTTTCAACCCTGGAAAACAAAGTAGGAGTAGATGAAAATAACAATGACAAAAAAAACGTATCTGCACACTCAGCTATGCAAACAACGATTTAATAATCATACAAGATGAAACATATGTGATAAGACAATCAAACGAAAATTACACGAAAATAGCTTAAAAATTAAAGTAAGAGACAAATTAAAATATTTTGGTTAAGGAATTTTAAGTCTTGTACCACAGTGGAAACATTCAAGAGTAATATAGGACTAACAGTAAATAAGATTACAAAAAACGCAATATTGTGTATAATAGTTTAATTACAAACAATAACAACAAAGACATACAAGATCGCAGTGAAAAATCAGATAAGACTATGCGTAACGGTAAAGGATACATTAACGCGCGTAGAAGACTAGCTTCTATAGAGACGTTAAATAAAAACATGGATAGGTCCACCAGCAACCCGACGGTGTCATTTTCCCAAACATGGACTTATAGTATGAACTCTTGTTTGTCTTTAGCTTACTAGAAGCTTTGCTCTTTGTTACTCTTTCTGTTATTCCTAGCACTTACTCCTGCAGTATGGAAAGCTCACTATAGACTCAGAAGAAACTGAATGATCGATTGTTCTTTAATTTAAAGTCGTGTCAACTTTGCTAGTATTCGAAGTTATGGATTATATATAAGTTTATTATTGGAAATTCAGAAAACAAGAAGCAACTAATTAGACAACATGGTGACTGTGGTTGTCGTCATATTACACTACGATGTGTATTTTCTCTAACGGTAAATTAACAAAACTGCGTCTTCGAGAAGTGGAAGGAAACGTACTTCAAGGTTTAAGCGTCGGAAATGATAGATGGAGCATTGAAAATCGGAAGGCAAGAAGAGAAAAATGTTTGAAATGTAAACACGTCAAGCCACAATAGAACCTACACGGCAAGGCTGGAGATTGTGATATTAGGATTGGATTCTGTTTTCAATTGAACTGGGCAGAACATATAGCTGGTGTGGTAACAACATTGCAGATTTTGTTCCCATTCTTGATAACCAGTGTCGATAACACGTCACTCTCACTTGTACGTATTGTACCGTCGCTTCCCGTCCGGCTTTATCGACCAATATATCCTGTAGTTTTCACAATAATCTCGATAATACTACACATACAATCGTATTTCTGTTTTGTTATTTCCATAACTAATTAAATATTTAGATTGGAATCGTGGCCATTGTGTGCATCATGTAGTTTTTATTGTATTCTAATATTGTTGCCAGCTTTTTAGAGGCTACGCAGATTTAATGACTTGTTTTGGTGTTTCGGTTTCAGACTGGAAATAAAAATTTCTGATTTATTATGTTTTTATTTACGTGTTGTTGAAATGTTGGATTTGAAATTTTACAGTAATAAAATGTTTGAAAAAAAGCCTCAATGTAGTTCTACGGGATTTAGTATAGTAGTTAATGCTCTTATTTTTAAGACGTGTAATTCTCTCACGACCGTATTCTTACGATACGATTCAATATTTACCGTTTCTAAATTTCTTAGTAGATGTACACTCTTAAAGTTTTTTCAGGTCAACTTATTTTACTGTATAGGACTATATTTCAATGTAATTTCATCCAACGTCGTTCTGTGATCTTTTAATTTCCCTGTTAAATAATACATAAATTTACAAATCTGCGTCACGCATGTACAGGTTTTTTTCGAAATTGTCGCAAAATAACTACAGTGGGCTAAACAGTTGTCGAGCTGGGCGATGACGGTACCGTTAAGTACTTTTATATATCAGGCCCAGTATGTTGCTAGAGCCTTGTATACGTCTCTTAGACACTGATAGAGTGTAGATCTCTGATACGCGGTCTTGTGTAAGCGAGTCATATTTTTAAGGAACATACACATGCGTGTTGTACTCTAAGAATAAAATCATAAATGTCCCTCTTTTACTCTAACCCCTATACGGTCGAATTAAGGTGGAATTCCATCTCCGCTTACCTTCCACCGGGAATTCTACCCCATCTGTCCTTCGTCATACACAGGACGTAAAGGTAAACACCTCACTTTTATCCAGGCTCTGCTTTCTGGTATGTCGGTTTGCATAAGCCGCCAGAACCCTTGTTTATTTTTCGTCTTGAGTGTTTATTTTCTCACCTAAATCCTATCTAAATAATAAGATTTGAGATATATTTTAAATAGGATTATTTTTCATTAAATAAAGACAGTTTTCATAACTAAGTTATAATCTTCAATGATTTCAATTATACAACAACACTGTAAGCACGCGTGATTTGTTTGTATTTTAGTTGTAAGGTGTAGTTTATACAATTTATAACACTAGATGATGGTTTGTTCATTGAAACGCGTTTAGCATTCTCTTTATTCGCAAACACCCTTCGTGGGTAATAGTGGATAACTTGACTGGTTTCCGTTAACAGGATTGTTTTATGTGCCAGAGCTAAGAGCGGTTCGGCACAGATTGACTTGTTAAACTCAGCATTTAGAAACTGTTTGTTGGGAGGAAGATGTCTAGTCGCCTCGAGCTAAGAGTAGATCGGCACAGATTGACTTGTTAAACTCAGCAATTAGGAACTGTTTGTTTGGAGGAAGATGTCCAGTCGCCTCGAGCTAAGAGCGGTTCGGCACAGATTGACTTGTTAAACTCAGCATTTAGAAACTGTTTGTTGGGAGGAAGATGTTTAGTCGCCTCGAGCTAAGAGCAGATCGGCACAGATTGATTTGTTAAACTCAGCATTTAGAAACTGTTTGTTGGGAGGAAGATGTCCAGTCGTCTCAGGGCATATTTTCGTTCTGTATTTTGGGAGGGAACGTTGAATTCTGAAATCGCTTTCAATGTGCTGGTGCAGTTCAACATCTTGAGTATTTTCGGTCACCCATGCTAGAACCGAGTTACTTTAACCTTTTTCCTGAATTAAGGTAGTGTCTAGAAGGACAGCACTTTCAAACTAAGGAGGATCTTTACGAAAACGTTAAGACTCGTTTAAATTCGTTGGCGGGAACATTTTCGTATGGGAAAATTTGTCCGTAGGCGCGACAGACCCACTTTATGCGGTTTACCTAAAAAAGTAATCAAAGTGTACTTTTGTTTTACTAATTAAGTAATTTTTCTAATTTTTGTGTCTTATTCTTTTTATTAAGTTCTAAAAATACCTCGCATATTTTATTTCTTATGGCGTAAAATTATTTTAAAACGTTTAAAAAATATTTATTTCTTTTAGTTTGGAGACTAAATTAGATGCAATTTGTCCCTTTCTTTAAATTATATCACCTACATTTTCCATCTTCATCGGCTCCAAAACTTTCCCTCTTGGAAAGATAAACTTTTGTTTTCAGTATTAAAAGATACTTTATAATATTGATACGGTCACAGCTTTTGAAAACCGAGTTTCTCCAATTTCGCCACAGTAATGATAGTAAAATATAACTGTATTTTACCCTGGGATAAACCATTCAATAGTATTTGCTAAACTATTCTGTACATTTGTGGTGTACGCTTTTAGCTTGTAAATAGTGCGGGAAACAATTGCAGATAAAATTCTCGTCGTACCCCGCGATCGCTAGCTTGTAAATAGTGCGGGAAACACTTGCAGATAAAATTCTCGTCGTACCCCGCGATCGCTTCATTACTCAATTTGTATTTCGTAAAAATACGAAGTTTAAATTCGATCAGACGCAGAGCACAGACCGTGTTGGTTACAAAGTGAGCGCCGACAGCGGTGAAATCCGATTAGGCTCCCGTTCGCGTCCCAGAGCGGCGGGCCTGATTTGACTTTAAATCGATTCCATTGTTTTTATCCCCGCCACAAGAGACATGCCCTATTTCACACCCCCTGGAGAAAGACTAACTTACACTAGGGAATACGAAAACCCCGGCCCACAGAAGGTTTGTGTTTTATAAGGCGATTGGGAAGTTTTTTATTTTTCCGGTCGTCACATATTTTTGGAGAGCGATTTGTGACTGGAGAAGAGAAATCGGTTTATATAAAATAGGTTTCAAGCTTTCTTTAAGCATCTGAATCCGTACGCTAAATTTGACAAAAATGTTATTTTTATCTTTAAATAAAGTAACATAGCCTATGCTTTAAAACTGCTGTTCTACCAAATGACCTATAACATGAAGTCAGATGTTTTACGAAATCATGTTAACACTCATTTTAAGTCAAATGAGATGATTAATCATTTTGCATACCTTGTACCTTTGAGAAAATTTTTTCTCCCATATAGAACTAATATTAATTAGTAAAATTCAATTAATTAATTATTTGAAAAAACTGTAATAATATCAATTGTCCTCCCCTAAAAGTTTTAAAAAATCTTTTTGAACTTGATTGGATGAATACAAACGTGATTAACGATTAAAAATGTGTACACGATATATAGCAGAGTGTGAACCAATAGAAGGAATTGAATGACAGTAAAATATTGATTTAATATCGCCACTTGTAATAGAAACTTCTGATTTAAACATTTTATAGCATAATTTTTGTAAAAAAATAATTAATACTTTTAATTAATTAATAGTAGGGTCCCTTTTTGTAAAAAGGTAGTCTTTTAGTTTGCAAGTAGATCTGATTTCTTGTTTTTATGAATTCTCCTTTACCGTCGATATCTGCTGATATGTTGCTTTTACTACCGCACTGTCATGAAAAATTTCAGTTCCATTTAAGAAACTTTGTTGGCTTTTTTTGTTCAGGACAGCTGTGTTGTGTTACTAGAATGTAACGCAATATAATTTACTCATCGAGAATAGTGCAATTTTTGTAGTAAAGTTATTCTTTTTGTTAAAGAATGTACCAGTAATCTGCTTTTAATCTATTCTCTACCTCCGCCAGAGCCAACTGTTATTATACAAAAGTTAATACAAACAACGCCAACGGAGAGGTTTTAGCACTCATCATTTAGTTCCGCAAAGCGTGCAGATAAAGAGAAGAACCTCCGATCGGAAAATAAAATAATTTAACAAACGAAGGATAAAAGTTTCTCTGTTCAACTACTGACGCAAAAGCATTAAAAATTAATAGCCGTCAGTTAATTGGACTCTTTACGCGCGCCTACTCATTTCTCATGTTAACAGAGTGTACACATGTCGTTGGCAAACGTTCTTGGCTTGCTATTAAAGACTATACTTAATCACAAAACTGATCCCATGTTATTTATACAATCCGTTAGATAACGCCATAAACACATTAGTCTCCCTTTTTAGCATGTCTCCGTCAATGTATTCACGGGCTGGGTATAATTTAATAAATTACACAGCATATAGTAGAGAGCCTACAGGTGGCTATGGGTCAGAGTGCCAGTTTCCTTATTTACAAGTTCAGTTAATAAGGACGACGGCGACGGTACAACAAATGTAATACAGTACATTAGTTTTAAAAGCTATTAATAATCGGATGCTAATCCGTTACCCGCATTGACTTGGGATTATATATTGTGTTAGTCTTTAACAATTTTTCATTTTTATTCAGTTCTTTAATCATTCTTTCCCTCATATTTTGTTACGTTTACCTTCTTTTTATTCGCCTATCTTACTTTTCCTTATATTTTGTTACGTTTACCTTCTTTTTATTCGCCTATCATTCTTTTCCTCATATTTTGTTACGTTTACCTTCTTTATATTCGCCTATCATTCTTTCCCTCATATTTTATTACGTTTACTTTTTTTTATTCGCCTAATATCTTTATATTTCTTCCCTATTCCACAATTCATTGCAGTTTCTTACTCTAAATACTGGATGTTCTAACCAATTTACATTTTCTAGTCATTACTAGCCTATTACTACTTTTCAAGGCTTTCGATTTTTATGGGTAGTTGAGGTTTTTACAATTCCTATAAATACCTGCATGATTTAGAATGAAGTCGCCTCTTTGTGACCCTTATAGAGCAGTCCGTCTACGTCATTGCCTATGTCATGATTCTATCGCGGTTCTTACTAGAATCTTATCAGTAAGCTTTCAGAAACTCTGTGATCTCATCTTGATACCTGTTTCAGACGCACGCTCGCTCTTAGACACACATACGCACTCTCATAACTCGCTCGACTAAGGGGACGGAAAATATGTTTCTAACAAAACACTGCCGTTTTTGACAGTTTTCATTTAAGTTAATCTTCCCGTGCTATTGCTACCACTAATCAAAATTGACAAGTACTCAAAGATTGTTATTCCTTTGTGACGCTTAAATAATAATATTAGTGTCCCTCAATATTGGGTACGGCATCATACGTATCATCTGTCAAAGTATAAAGTATTGTGTCATTTTATATTATGTTAAAAAAAAATGTTTCAACTATTATATAAATTACGTGGTAAGATAAGTGCTTATGTGTTTTAGATGACAAAGTTGTTTTATTAATAATCGGAGTAGCAATTATAAAAGTCAGAACATTGATGAATTGTATTATAACGTGTGAAATATATAATTGATTGTTATATAAATTATTTCTTTTTTCAGGTAAGTTTCGGCAGAGTTTCTTCCTCACCTCGCTTATGGCCAGTATGTTTAGTTTATAGTATTTCTAATTTAGTTATGTTTTCTACTGAATTTTTTTGTTACTGGTCTATTTTAATTAGGCTAGCAAGTAGATCAGCCTCCAATTACCTGTTACCCCAGCAGGTAGATTTTAACCTCTTTTCTACCCCAGTAAAAGCATGCCACTTCCTGTACAAGATTCAGTTCATTCCAGGAGACCAATATTCCCCTTCTTCTCTACCTGACTTCCTTTACTGTTTTATGAATGAATGCGTTATTAACGCGTAAACACCTCCGAGGTATAGAGAGAATCACATCTATTTCGAGTATTTTATCCTGGAACCTAAACCAGTTCTTTCGGGTTCCCCAGGCCATGTAAATAATTTTTTATTTATTATGATAAACTATTTACTACCATTGATAGGCGACAATGGTCAGATTGGCAGGTCAGCTCAAACGAAACCAAATCATGTTCCTCATCGTCCCAAACCTGACCAGCAATAATGACGATTATTTACTTTTCTTAAAAAATAAATTCGCTTTTTCTAAAATTAAAAACCCTGAGAGGTTTAGTAAGAATAAAGTAGAGGATTAGTATGAACAAGTAATATTAACAAACATGGTTTAAAGCCAATTCCTTCTTAGGTCAACAAAGAAAATTTTAATTTTAGTTACTTTTTATTAAATAATTAGTATAAACCCTTTTGATCCTGGGACTTTTTGCATCACTATCTAGTTCAGTCACGACCAGGAATTATAGAAAATGTAGTGCTTTGACAAAACTATACTAAATTTTTATTTATCAATGGATTTTCATGATTATTTTTTTAAAATTTACTTCTCTAAGACTCTACTATAACATACACTTAGAGTTATAATAATAACTTAGACCTAGAGTTATAATAAACATGCATAAAAATATGAGAAAAATGTTACTCTCTAAAAAAAATTTTCAAACGTTTCTGATACCATTTTATACAAAGTATATAAAATTAAAAGTCAATTCCTATGTAAAAGCAATTTGTCTTCATACACATAAAAATGAGTTTTTTTCCAAATTTTCGCTTAGTTATATCTTTAAATAACGGAGATAAAGGTTTATAACTTAAAAGTGCATATTTAGTTCCACAGCACAACATTGCAAAAAATTACATAATAATGTAAAATAATAAAAGTAATTAATTAGGCCTAAGTCACTTTTAAAATTTCAAAATAAACACGAATAATTCTACTTTATATTAATTAAAACAACCTCTCACCACAAATTCAACAAATTGTCTTTTAACCTTATGTACATATCGACTACAAAGTAATCATCTTCAGAGGTATTTTTACAAATAACAGTTATTTGTAAAAATACCTCTGAAGATGATTACTTTGTAGTCGAAATGTACATAAGGTTAAAATACAATTTGTTGAATTTGTGGAGAGAGGTTGTTTTAATTAATATAAACATTTACGCCACAGTTGCTTTAAGTTGTTGAATTCTACTTTAGCTATAATAAAATGTTTTATGTTGTCTTATTGTCAGGAAAAAAGATTTGTATGTTATATAAACTAGAAATTACATACACTAACAAAACCCGCTACAAACAATAATAAGCTTGTTGTAAACAATGTAAATACTAAACTTCCAAACAAAAAGATCAACTTCACAACAAAATTGTGAGTAACAAACAAACCATTCGCTCACTACTCACTAAAATGATAGCTGACGCGGCACTTGTCGCTGAGCAGCTACAGTCATCAAGTTTGAACTGTAACAGAGTTGCTAAATCGAACTAGAAGTGCCTTTAAGTACTATAACTTTGTAAAGGAGTTCATTACGAATGCTTTATTATATGCAAGAATTATTTTACCGATTATATTCTATTAAAAAAAAAAATATTTTGGGACTTTGAGATCAAAGGGGTTAATGTAAATAAATTAACATAACCTATGCCTTAAAACAGCTGTCCTACCACATATCCTATAATATAAAATCAACTGCTTTATGAAATCATATGTTGTCACTTATTTTAAGGCAAATGGGATGAAATAACTACATTACTTTGTCCCTTTTGTGAAAACTGTTTTTCCCATTAAAAAATAAAATTAATTCATTAAATTTAATTGATGATTTAATATTTGAAAACTGTATTAACATCAAGTGCCATCCACTACAAGTTTTAAAAAGTGTATTAGAACTTGAGTGAACGAATAAAAAGTATTTTATGGACGATTTGAAATTTGAACAATATATGTATAAGGAGAATGTGAACTAATAGAAGTAATTAAAGAAAAAATAGCTCAAAAGTAATTCAGGTATGTAGTTAAAGGTCGAAGCGACTTCGCAGCCGATACGTTGGCACCATCGTTAGACGCCAGGTATGCCAGTGTTAAAACAATAAGAGTGTGGGCGTGTGGCAATTTGTCCCAGAAGCGCCTGGCATCCCGTATAAATAGAAGCGCCACGAATAGTCGCCTCTAAAATAACGCCACCGTCACGGATCCGTTTCATTTCACGAATCACTAAATTTCAGTCGTTTTAGCGCTTGCCAAAGTTTCAGATTTATTCCGACAGGTCGCGTGCTCGACATTCACTTGCAAACATGTCCGATGCGGCGATATTTCAGAGAAACCTGGTCCCAAGACAGCGAAAAGAAATTTTATCGTCTAGTTTTACTACAGTTCTGTTCTTTCAGAACAGTTACAAACATGTATGTACTTTATTTGGGTATCTTCGAAGTGTTTGTGAATACCCAAAAGCCTGAGGGCATATCTGTGTCGGTTTTTAAAAATAGCCGTCAGACGTCTGTCTAGATATGCGTCGATGTTAAATGTTTGGTCGACTTTTGTACAGGTTATTTTAAATTATATCTATGCCGTGTTAAATACACATATCGTGCGAAGCTTTGCCAGACAAATTTTTAAAAAAATAACATTTATTTATTTAAACATTATATTTAATTATATATAAACATATATTAAATATATGTTTAAATATAAACATTATATTAGCACCGAAAGTGACCTCTGGTGCGGGATCATATTTTACGAAAATTCCATTAAGGACTGGAAATAAATTTTCGATATGAGTTATAAACGGTATTTTTCTCCATGATGAAATAAAAAAATCTCAACCTTAAGCCCGTAATATAAATATTTAATTAACAGTCTTAACTTTGATGACAATACAAATTACCTCAAAAACGTAATCGTGAGTTAGAGAGGTTAATCAAATAAAAAACTACAATTTTAACGTTCAGATTGCCATTAATAACTTGAAGCGACTGTAGTGTACATTTTTACTATATATTAATAAAATCTAACCACATAGGCGCTTTATGCAAATCGTGATGCACATTTCTACTGCAAAGCAATCTTCTTCAAAGGAAATTACTACAAGATTAATCCTTTTTAAAAGAAACAAAAACCTCATCTTCCTTTAATTTTTTTTCTATAAACCCTCCCGTTTTTTTACGGAATATGAATCTGTATTAGAACATATTTTCAAATATTTTAATTAACCATTTTGAAAGAATGTATAAGTTGGTTAGGAAACACAATTTATCTTTATGTATTTTTGGGAGACAATAACTTTAGTAAAACGGCGTTTGAGACAATAACTTTGTCATTTTTAAGTGTCATTAAATTACAATGTTTTATCCGTTTCCCGTTTTTTTACAAGTTTATTTATTGGATTATTTCTTAATTTTATAAAAAATCTCTTCTGTTATCAAATTATTTACCCTATTACCATAATGTTCTTTACTTATTTATTAAAATGGTACTACCTTTATTGACTTTTAGATTATAATAATCTTGAGATTTTATACTGTTTATAACTGCTATTTCTCGGTTAGTCTTGTATAACTTTCTTTGAAGATGATTTGCAGTGGAAATGTACATCAGGATTTAAATAAAACGTTTATGTGGTTGGGAGGCTATATTAATTTACAATTCAGATTGACATGTTTCGTGAAATTTTGATTGTTTTTAAATTTGATTTCTTCGTTTATTTTGAAATATCTGTAATGTCACGTTATTTCTATCTAACATTTTCAAATTTTAGAAAACTTTGTAGGCTACATATCTCTTTATATCTATCGCGAGATTTCTCTCAGAGTACGTTTTGGGTAACTTCTCTGGAGTGTTATAAACATTCGCTGCAGTTATTTTCAAACCATTTTAGAAAGGCTAACTTAAAATGCACAGACACATTGGATAAAACATTAGTGCCCCTGGTGGCAATCACTAAACTTAATTACAGCAATTAAATATCAGTTGATAGTTTTTCCCTTGCTCAAAATTTGGGAAACGATCACTTTTCTTTGCCCTCATTTGTTATATACAATAACTACTTTCAGTGCAGAGTGATGTATATAAACTTTTCAATAAATTATACTGACCTAATATTTATAAATAATTATATAGTCTATACATCTCCCACTAACAAAATATATAATAACATTCTCAAACAGATTCACTAAACATTCTATTGTCTCATGGGAAATTGCAAACTTTTTCTCTAAAAATTTTAATTTTAAAATATACTTGCTTAGTTTGCAGATATAATACAAAAAATCCCTTAAAGTTTCATGTCCTTCTCTCTAAAACATTTATTTCGAAGGCGTCTTTTATAATTTGTCATTTAGCGTAAATGTATTGGTTTACACAATTTTGATGTGAAAATAAAAATAAATTACTAACACAATACCTTGGGCAAATATTTTTGAATAATTATTCAGAGAAGTTCAACGATCAAGTTGAATATATATATATATATATATATATATATATATATATATATATATATATATATATATATATATATATACCCAGTTTGAATATTCTATTATCTTTAGCAGTTTCATTTGGATATGTATCCAGAAAATGTTTTCGTTATGTAACAGTTCTTAGACAGTGGTCATTGTTATATTTAATTTTTTTATCTTGGGTAAATTGTTTTTATTAAGGAAATGGATTTTTCGTAAAACACATTTTTACCACTGTTCAAGCATTCATAATTTTCCCCAAGGGATGCGATTCCCTAAAAATCCAATTTTAGCCAAACTCTTCTCCGCGTACCTCCGCTCTTTCTAAATATTTGATCTATGAAATATTAATACGGCTCCCTGATGATGTCTTTTCTGCTCCAAATCGTTCTTCAGTTCGCCGTTTCAATCCACTCTTTTGACATTCAGTTTATTTAAACAAACTTTTGAAAAAAATAACGTTGATAAAGTCGTAACAACTCAAGGACTTGATTTCATTTTAACTACATCACTCAATCGAGATTAGAATTACGTTTGAAAATATCGATTACCACGCAGGAAAAGTTGAAATAATTATTTGTTATTCAAAATCATATTTGTTTTAATATGGACTCGTCATTAACCAAATAGGGGAAAATGCCGCAAATAATTAAACAGACCCGATCTCAAATATGAAAATTTTGTGTTTTTAAATTCAAAATCTGTTACTTTTTTATGATTCTTAATAGGAATTTTATATGAGAGTGCACATGCATGTAAAAAATGTATAGTGTCATGAGATATTAAAAAAAAATATGACTAAACAAAAAACTTTTTTTAATTTGCAAATTTTAAAATAATAAGATCGTTAGTTAAACGTTCAGGCTATTAGAGGAAGGTGAAAAAAGCAAAATTGAATTTTATAATAATATTTTAGGAACAATTAATTAATAACAAACACTAACTCAAAATTGATAATTTATTTTCTTGTACGAGTTTCAATTATAATGTCATTATCATCAATCTGTATAGCTACACAAATTCAGGGTTCGGGGTGGGGTTTCAAGAAAGTCGAGGAGATACTATAAAGAAAGAAGAAAAAGTATAATCAATTAATATCAAACACTAACTCACAATAAATAATTTATTTTTTGTACAAGTTTCAATGATAAGGTCATCTTCATCATCAGTGAGTATAACTACATAAATTCAGAGTGTAATTGGGGGGGGGGGGGGTTGAAGAAACTCGAGAAGATACTGTTCAGAAAAAGAGAAGAAATATAATTTGGTAAACACTAACACTATATTATAACAATATAATATATAATATTAACACTAACACTAACAATATAATATAAATAACACTAACTCATAATGAGTTTCAGTAATAAGGTCATCATCACCATCAATGAATGTAACTACACATATTCTAAGCTGTCACTAGAAAATAAAGTTGTGAGGTATTTGAGACAATGAACTATTGATTGTTAGTTTGTGTTTGTTGCTATTCAATTGTTATCCTCGCTCACAAACTAAGCTCAATTTTTAGCATAAAAGGTGTCAAATCTGAAGCATGCTAATATTCTTGACCCGGTACTGGGCTATTCCACAAGCCTAAAAATGTGAAAGGTATTTCTTTTTCAAATCAGTAAAATCAAGCTACTAAAACTTCATAATATTACAAAGCTGTATGTTTCCTTCTATGTCAACTGCATTACTGTAAGAAAGCGGAATGGGACGCATAAAGAGGAAATATCAGGCCATAAAAAGGAAAGCTATTAATCAAAGCGAGAGAAAGGAAAACAACTTGATATCGAAATGTTTTTGCACGCAAGGAGAGCCATTGAATATATTGTACGGAATCAGTAAGGCCGGAGTGTGCCGATGACGTCACAGTCACACAGACAAGGAAACTGACGGTTATTGCGCTCTCCCCAAGTGGCGACCCATTAAGTTCTCCCTCCTTGGACGTAATGTCTGTATAAAACTTTACTGTTACTCCGGCAAGGCAATAACATCTCAGACCAGATAAGGCTCCTTGCATAGTAAGGCTTTCAGGGGAGGAGATATTTCACGGCTATTTCCTAACTTTTACTGTATTTTATCTGAAAACGTGATCTGCTAAAGGCGCTTTCTGTTGTAATTAGCATTTCGTTAGCTTCTCGCCCTCTCTGGTAGCGATTTTAAGAAGTATCCCGTAGTGGAACATGTCTTGAGCGGTAAGTCGTAAACTTAATGTTTTTCGTTAAAAATTCAGGTTTGAAGTACCCCTAAAATCGTAAACTTAATTTGAAACTATTAAAGGATAACCATTTGAAATTTTATGAAAGAGATCATTTTGTGCGGTTGTTAGTAACGTCTCGTTACTGAGGTAAGAGATCTAAGGGAAAGAAAAGGTTTGATAATGGAATGCGTAGACCTATTTGTCGATGTATAGGGTTGTAGGAGGAGTAAGGTAAATGTAGCCTGGACCTTTATTAATCCTTGTTACAAGATGTAATGGAATCATGGCTAGAGTAGACAGCGTCGTTATCGCTTATTGTGCAACTATCACGAGAAACATTTATCACTAAAAATTTCATTTTGTGTTTTGTTCATTGCTACATCTGGGCTCCTGATAGCAAACTATAGCAAAATAGCTCCTACGACATTCATCTGTGCAAAAGATTGTTACAGAGGCCTAAAGGAAAACTGTCTTCTGTGTTTTTGGTCGTTTTACAAGTTACGCTGTAGTATTTTTTTATTTATTGGGATGGGATCCCAAAGCACCCTGAAGAGCATCTTCCCATTTACAGAAATACATTTTACAAAAAACTGTTTCTTCGAGTGCTTTTTTTTGAACGTAACATCTTTTATGAACGTAACATTAAAAATTTGTAGCCACAAATGTGAACACGTGAGTCAACTAATAGGTTTATATAGATGTTGGAATATTTAATGATTAAAAAATTAATCAAATCAATTCAGTGTAATTTAACTATAGTAATGATAGACTCGCTTAGAGAGCTTTCTACTGTTAAAGTTGAAATTATAATATTGAATATTATAATTATATTGAATTCATGTATAGTACGATTTATATAAATAAAAGTTATTATTACTAACTAATAAATAATATTGAATAATAACATTTCAACAATGACATATATTGCAGAAAGAAACTTATTTTTTTGTTGCATGTGATAAAAAAGTAACCTATATTAACAGCTGTCAAGAAATCATACGTTATCACGAAGTTTAATAAAATTCATTACATTTCTGAACATTTACAAAATTTGTAAATTATTTAATCATAATCTCCAAATAACCTCTATGGGAAATATTCAGAGAAAACCGTTTATTTTCGGAAATGTATTGAAAAATGTTCTTATGATGCAAACTGTTTTATGAATTACAAAAAATACAGACCTGCCTAAAGAAGTTTTCACTTCAGAAACTTTCTATAAAATTATAAAAATCTTTTTATTTTCATACGTCCCAAAAATAATTGTCACGTCACCATTCTTTTATATACGAGTATCAGTTGTTCGTATAATGTTCACGATGAGTTGGGCGATACCTTCAGTTGCACGTCAAACCTATCCTTGGTTAGGAATTATTAGGAATTGCACATTATAAAAGAAACAAGAGTTACTGAATAGTTGCACATAATAATTTTTGATCCAACATTAACACATGTGGTGCTTGTTTTGATAGTAGAATACTGGAAGAAAATCGTCTAGAGACTAGATGCTGGAAAGATAACTGTAACATTTTGCAAGATTTGTAGAAATTAATTTAAGAAAGTGAAATGCATTGGCCATTTTGCATATTGCTGTTAAAACCCAAAAATAATGATCTTTGTATGACATCGCCAACGTACTCTCCGTTATTTTACGTCAACGAATTTCCTTGTGTTTGCCTCTAATTAACTTAAATACCCCACTTTACACCTGTAACCTTGGAGCAGATTGAATTAACATAATTAAATCCGTCGATATAAATCTCGAACAATGTTACAAGGATTTCCCAGGAGACAAAGCTAAGAAGGCAAGTCCTTTTGTTGCCATTGTCCTGGCGAGGCCCATTGTTACCACCTCCTTTATGCGATCTCCGATTTAGTTGTCTTGGTAAATTAATTTTCTGACAGTTGGTATTAGCCTTTTCAGTAACTGGTAAAATTTAATTTGAAATGAAAACGTTGATTTTTGTAGCAGCTACGACTATTTTGCTTCTTCTGACGAGAAAAATGACGCTCGTAGAAAACACCCAATGCATTATCGTTTCAAACGTGGCGTTTGAAATACACTTTTAGTACATATTTAGTTTTCGTCGTGCGCTTAATTGTGCTAACCATATGTTTATATTGTATTTTCCGGTTTATTTAGCTTATACGTACAAAGTTAAAGAGGAAAATTGTCTTCAACTTAGTTTTGTCGTAAAAGTAACCGCTTTCTATGACGTTTGGTACCATCGGTTAATGTTTTCAGATTTTCTTGCTTGAATTACTAAGATGTCTAAAAATCGAACAGTACAATAACGGCGGACTCGTACTTGTCGAATCGACGAGGGGGTGCAGGGGATTATGATGAGTATCGTAATATGAACCTAATCGGAAGTAGTTTAGCAGTAGCGATACCAAGGTTCACTGAGATGTCTGAGAATCGAACTGTACAATAACGGCGGACTCGTACTTGTCGAATCGACGAGGGGGTGCAGGGGATTATGATGAGTATCGTAATATGAACCTAATCGGAAGTAGTTTAGCAGTAGCGATACCAAGATTCACTGAGATGTATGAGAATCGAACTGTACAATAACGGCGGACTCGTACTTGT
Source organism: Prosapia bicincta (assembly GCA_036971475.1). NCBI lineage: Eukaryota > Metazoa > Arthropoda > Insecta > Hemiptera > Cercopidae > Prosapia > Prosapia bicincta. The sequence continues at coordinate 10,009,242 of JBAIZL010000376.1, read as the reverse complement.
CGAATCGACGAGGGGGTGCAGGGAATTATGATGAGTATCGTAATATGAACCTAATCGGAAGTAGTTTAGCAGTAGCGATACCAAGATTCACTGAGATGTATGAGAATCGAACTGTACAATAACGGCGGACTCGTACTTGTCGAATCGACGAGGGGGTGCAGGGGATTATGATGAGTATCGTAATATGAACCTAATCGGAAGTAGTTTAGCAGTAGCGATACCAAGATTCACTGAGATGTATGAGAATCGAACTGTACAATAACGGCGGACTCGTACTTGTCGAATCGACGAGGGGGTGCAGGGGATTATGATGAGTATCGTAATATGAACCTAATCGGAAGTAGTTTAGCAGTAGCGATACCAAGATTCACTGAGATGTATGAGAATCGAACTGTACAATAACGGCGGACTCGTACTTGTCGAATCGACGAGGGGGTGCAGGGAATTATGATGAGTATCGTAATATGAACCTAATCGGAAGTAGTTTAGCAGTAGCGATACCAAGATTTACTGAGATGTATGAGAATCGAACTGTACAATAACGGCGGACTCGTACTTGTCGAATCGACGAGGGGGTGCAGGGAATTATGATGAGTATCGTAATATGAACCTAATCGGAAGTAGTTTAGCAGTAGCGATACCAAGATTCACTGAGATGTATGAGAATCGAACTGTACAATAACGGCGGACTCGTACTTGTCGAATCGACGAGGGGGTGCAGGGAATTATGATGAGTATCGTAATATGAACCTAATCGGAAGTAGTTTAGCAGTAGCGATACCAAGATTCACTGAGATGTATGAGAATCGAACTGTACAATAACGGCGGACTCGTACTTGTCGAATCGACGAGGGGGTGCAGGGGATTATGATGAGTATCGTAATATGAACCTAATCGGAAGTAGTTTAGCAGTAGCGATACCAAGATTCACTGAGATGTATGAGAATCGAACTGTACAATAACGGCGGACTCGTACTTGTCGAATCGACGAGGGGGTGCAGGGAATTATGATGAGTATCGTAATATGAACCTAATCGGAAGTAGTTTAGCAGTAGCGATACCAAGATTCACTGAGATGTATGAGAATCGAACTGTACAATAACGGCGGACTCGTACTTGTCGAATCGACGAGGGGGTGCAGGGAATTATGATGAGTATCGTAATATGAACCTAATCGGAAGTAGTTTAGCAGTAGCGATACCAAGATTCACTGAGATGTTTAGGAGGAGCCTATAACTGTTTTAAATAGAACGGTAACTTTTGATTTTGAAAAAAGTATCGATAAGGAATTTCTGTTCTACTCGAAATAAACTACATTTAAAAAGCAGTATCTACAACTCTAATACTATACTACACTTACGAATAAGCGATGATAGTGAATTTCTTTGATTGTAATTTTTATAAATAACAATACAAATACTCAATATATTTATTGTAAACATTGTTATTGCCAGCGGTACATTTCGGATACTAGGTAACAACCTTCAGGTTTGTGTAATTTTATGCCGAGTAAATCGGGTTCTTTAATGCACGAGTGTTGTCGGTACTTATAGCTTATATATCAACGTTGATAGAATGCCTTTGTCTTTTTGATTTTGAATTTTCAAATACAGGCATTGTGCCTTTATAAATTTACTTTCCATGGTATGAAAAAAACAAAAGATTACACAGACACATTAAAAATGACAGATTTTAATAGTTAAACATAAATGTTTTTTTAATAAATAACTAAAAAAAAAATTTCATAAACTTGTTTGTAAATCTATGTAAACATGATAATTTGTTTGCTTTTTTGTATGTTATTTATTTCAGTAAGTCTATGAAATACGTACAAGGGCTTTTTCTGTAAGTTAATTGTCTTTTAAAAAAAAAATGAGTTCACAGATTCCATATTTTTTAGAAGTTCTTATACGAGTTAGCATAAATTCAGTAGTTGACTCTCCTCCTACATACGGTATACAAAAATGTATTTTTATGTTTTGTTTATTACATTACTAGATTTTACCATAGTTAGTGTATTTAATTATGTGATAGTGCCTGAGTGTAAGAATGGGAAACAGAACGTTGCTGTTGTGTGGAGAATACACGGTGTAAATATATAGGAGCAGAGAAAGAGACGTACGTAAAGGCACTAGTGCACAGATGGACACTGAACAGCTGTTGCAACACAAAACAATACTTTTATTTCCTACTCTACTTGGCTTACACTCTGATACATAGATCGTAACATTATTTTGTAGCTGATTCATAGCGATCACTCTTCATTTTGGATTTCTTCCAGCTCAGTCGTGCTGATAAATGTCCAAGTAAAGTTTGTTGATTTAGAATCACTTATGTTGTTCTTTATTGTTTTTACCTTAGGTCACAATGACAAAGTGTTTTACAACTGAACTTGACTAAAGAACTGAGGCCGTAATTTATCATGTTCAGGAGATTTTGGCGCGTATAAATGGCTTATTTATAGCGCTGTCTTGCTTCCTTCAACGCAATTTTTGACCATTGTTCCTCGTTAGTACTCGCCTCACCATGATCTTGTGATCTTTTACAACATCGTTCCTCGAAGAGATCTTCTGCTTTTTAGTCATCCCTGTTTGTCACTATGAATCACGAAGTTGGTTAGGGCTTGAAAATAGGCCTATACACAAACGAGATAGCATAAGTATACACAGATGAAAGAGAGCAGTCATCTCGTGGTTTTGAAGGCGCACGAAAGTTATTTTACTGAAATTGCATCTGTTATTCAATTTTATTTTTGTCTTGCCGCTTCTGATTGCTTCTGCTGTGGTACGAGACCTAAAATTCATTTACCTTATTATTTTAATTTGCTTCTTCCTTTTTTTTCTTTCCACGTTCCTCGCTGGTTTATGTTCATTCATTTTTTTTATTTAATTTTCAAGCTATTTTCATCTATTCATCTTTTATTTTCTTATCTTATATCTAAGTATGTTTCATCTTGTAAGATTATCAAATCGTCGTTTGCATAACTGAGTGTGCAGATATAACGTTCTTTTGTCATTGTTATTTTTATCTACTCCTACTTTATTTTCCAGGGTTTTGAAGTGTTCTCTAAGAACACTATAAAGAGTATTGGGATGTTTTGAAAGTACAGGGAACTGTTTTCACTCGGTTCGATATCAGTCACATATTTTTATTTTTGGTCTGATTGCTTCCGTGTAGGTTCTGCGCAAGAGTTGTGCCCCAGCTGTCTTAATCGTTTGAATAGAAAGGTTATTGCAGTGCTGGCGCTATGTTCAAGTGGAAATTAAAATCTTTTCAGGTTATTTGGTTAATCCGTCTAAGCCCCGCTCTTAGGCAGCACAGTAAAGCTAATCAGTAATTATGCGCTTCTTGGTTTCAGAATGTTTATTTTTAGATTTACCTTATCTAGCGCATTGTCTTTTTACGAGAATTAAATCCATGTCATCACTGATAACAGTCATGAATTACGTCATTGCTTTGCGTTATTCGCACAATGCGTCAATTTGTCGTAGTTCCGGGTGCTTGTACTACGGATTGTTGAATCGTGCATTAATAATCTATACTCACTTAATGTTGTAATAGAAAATTCTACACGAACTCCTAGGTTTATAAATCTTTTTAAAAAAATACGTCGCGCCAGATAAATTATTCATTTAAAAAAATATATTTTAGACGTATTTCTTGTCCATTACTTATTTCTACTTCTTATTGCTACAGTACATTATTATTCGTATTTATTTTTATTATTATTTTTTTTTCAGAACTAAGACGAGTAATATATGTCAGCTTGCTTTATGAGGGTGGATGATGTCAGTTGTAGGGAACAACACCGCATTAGTATTCTCGTAATGTTGATGATGTGTAGTAATGTGGCGTTGCTGACTTACTAATCCTTTATTATAGCAACGTCAGTCAGCAACAAACTAGCAGAACTTGCTGACAGGCCTTTGCTGCCTTTGTGAAACACATTCCACTCACAATATACAAACAGGTGTAACAATACAAATACACATTGGCAAAATTCTCTTGAGCAAGTTTATCCGTAAGAATGGGAATCCTGACACATTGGTGTAATTTTATCTTTAGATGAGCAACATGCCTTTCTTCGTCTACTATAATTTTTCTCTTTTCCGATATTTATTTTCACAAATTATTTTTCTACAAAAGAGGGTTCGGAACGGTTACCAAACGTTTGTAACTCATGGCTCCTTTAAGGTAAATTATTTTCTGGCGGTGGTTCTAGATAAAGTTAGCCATTATTGTTGGCAGTAAATTTTAAAGTCAGTTATATCTTATTTCTATTCTTGATACAGTATTATATTTTTACAGTTTCTAAGTATGTTTTTATAACGTTTTAAATCTATAAACTATAAAAATAAACCGTATGATTTAGACTTGGCTTAGATAATGGACATGAGTCGCCTCAAGAAGTTTGCTTTATTATTAAAAACACCTATTAACTGGGTAAAAGGTAAAGCCAGAAACGTATTATAGAACGTAACAGAATATTTATTTACTCTTAAAAACCAATAGTATAACGAGAAGACCTCTAATGCAGGGGTTTCCAAATTTTTGAATCTACTCTCCTCTCCTCTTGAGATGATATCCTCTTAACGCCTCCCTTAACTTAACACTATAATATAAATATATGTAAATTGTACGGGCATATGACAAAGAATCAAATATATATATATATATATATATATATATATATATATATATATATATATATATATATATATTAAAAACAATTTATTGAGTCATATTTTCACAAGATACATGATATAACATTTCAAGTTTTAATTTTATAATACATTTCAACTGATAAGAGGAAAATCTTTTAGTGAGATGGATGAGCTTGAATTTATTTCACTAGCATACCCATTTGAGGTTGTATTTTAGTAAGGGCACAATCCAAGTCATTAGCAAGATCAAGTTTGTTAATGTAATATTAAATATATTTAATTTTTAGTACTTTCCAACTGATCTCGCGCACCCCCTGACTTGCTTTCACGTCCCCCAGTTTGGGAACCAATGCTCTAATGGAATCCATCGGGTAGGGAATAGGTTTACTTTATTAGTGCGATCGTGATAATTGCCATTACCTTTCACTATATTTCCTGGCTGGGAGTTTAATGTCTTAATCGTGTCCATATCTGTCTACGTATTTATTTATACATATAAATATATTGGCGTTTTTCAAATATGAAATTGTGCACGCGTGAATTCTTCCCCACGTCCTGGGTCAGGGAGCTACATCGATTCCTCCTATATTTGGGACTTTTTTCATTATTTTAAGAGCATTATAGTCAAACGGTAAGGAAAGAATTAGAAAGTTTTACACCTCGTCACTAGAAGCAAAGAAAGGTTTAGCATCTTTAGAGTGCTCATCGGTTTTTTATTCTTGTAACTTTTATGTTGGTAACACTACATTTTTACAGAGGTTCTGTATTCGATCCGTATGTATTTTTTGTCTGTTTGTTTCACGATAACTTTGGAATTATTCAACCGATAAAAGTGATTTTTCTTGCAGATGAAAGAGGGAACCGCAATTATGCCTGCTATTTGCTAATCCATCAAATCCATTCCAAACATTTCCTAAAGAATCAACTTTTTGATTACTTGATTTCCCATTACTAATTATAGCTAATGATGGAATCTTCTTACGATACAAGAATTTCATGTATTCGATATTATTAATGTATGCGGAACGATAATCTTTGTTATCGGCAAAGATCATACAATATGTGATTTCATATGTTTCGCTCAGATATATAGATTGCGGACAGTTCTACCTTTTTTTGAATGACTTACATGGAATTTGAATACTAATAGATGCTTATAAATAAAAGAGATCATATCTCCTTAATCCTTTTGTATCGTAAATTTAATAAATTTCTTTTAATGTATCTATAATAAAAATGTATGGAAGAAATGATTGAATAGCCTGTGTGTAGGCCTATATCATAATTTGTTAATCTACATGACAAGGAGCTCCAACATCACGTAATACTCCTTTATTTTTTACGTTCAGTATGTTAAATATGAGTCTAAGTATGAAATTCGGTGCCGACTTCAACATTTTGTGGATAATAAACTTATCATCATTTATGTTTTCGTTATTGGAAAATTATTTTTTACTTTTTAGTAAGTAAAAATTATATATTCGGGTTTTTTTTAAAGTCGGTTCTGTTTTTTTTCAATTATCCTTTAAATGTCTGATGACGTAGTCGCCAAGCCCTTTAGGACTCCTAACAGTTGTTTTCTCCGATGGCAAAAATGCACGTTATTTGTTTGAGGTTTGGGCTTTTTAGGCGAGAAGATCGCAGAATTACGTGTGAATTTTCTTTAGTACTGGATGTTAAGGGGGAATCTCAGGTTGCTTGTACGTGACCATACTCAGTGTCCCATTTCCCTTACCTGAAAGGATGTACATATGTACATAACTTGATTTTAATATAATATTATTGCATTTGCTTGCTTGTCGCTCGTGGTAACACTAGCATCTAATGCTCTACTAAATCAATACATTTTCATTAATTCTGGCCATAAACCGACAAATTATCATCGACGATCACCCCGGGGTTGAGGGACGCGGACAGCCCTCTAATCCAGGCAATTTGTTAATGCATTGCTTGTTGATATATTTGACTCGATAATGTCAAATATTATTTGAGTAAATTTTTATGTGTCATAATATTTCTTTTTCCTCGTTCATGTTGATTTACGTCTGTATTTACAAATGTCAGCGATCTAAATCTTTATTACAAGGTGTCAAAAGAATATTAATTTCATTAATGCACTATAATGGGTATAATGGAATATTGGCAATGTTTTGACACGTTGAAAGCTTTAGATTTTGCTTTTTATATTAAGGCATTAAAGTGTTTGTATTAGCCTATCGCACATGGGACTTTTGTATATTGTCTTATTATTTTGAATTAATGTAATTTCATTAATTTACCTCTTTGTCAGAACCGTTTCTCATGATGATTTTGATGGAAAATAGGATTATCACTTCCAAACACGTATTTCCCTTTGGTAATATATCTGTTTCTTTTTCCTCGATGTTTTCATTTTCACCCGAAACATAGCATTTACTGTAAGTGTGGAAAAACTGTCCAAGAGTGCTAAATTGTCAACTTCTTACAAATATAACTACCATAGAGTCAAATTAAAAATAAAAAAACAACTGACGCCTCAAAATGTGGAAATGCGTAAATTGCATTGTTTTTCAAATGTTGATAAACGTATGAGATGAGCGTAGCCTTCCAGAATGTAAGAAGGTATTAGGAATATAAGTAGGACGTAATAAAGATCCTGAAGGAAAATTAAAATAGTCTTCAGCCGGAAATACTATTCTAGCAGTTAAACTTTTAAGTACTCTTATTTTTAGAAAATTCAGTTATTTCGCTTGTTATTGTCAACGTATTCAGAATATTCCTTGCACGCGGATACGACGACAAGGAAATCCTTTTGGCGACCGAATCCTACCTCCCCTTTGGTCTTTCGCTGTAGACAAGAAATTGCAACCAGTTTCTCCAAAGTCAGAAGTCACATATGTACTGTACTTGTTTAAGGAAAGGTACCTACCTATATTTGAAAACATGATCTGATTATGCTTAGTAATCAAATAGAACTCACCATAATTAAACCTTAGCTTCCTCAAACACAAACCACGTTGACTATTAAAACACCACACTCCCGTTTCTGGGTATCCAGTTTCTTCATTTCCGAGGCTTCACCATGTCCTTTTCTTCCTGTACCTTAGCGTCTTACACCTTCCGGACACGCTTCTTTTCTTCTGAGGCTAAACACAACTTTACTGTACGGAGGTTGTTCCCTTATATTCCCCGCCCGGACATTAAAGACATTGGCTGGAATCACCCATAAGATGTGAACACTAGTTTTGCGTCACAGTTGCACAATGTTATTGTAATATTAAACACATATTATTGCACATATATTATTAATATTAATTTATTCCATTAACTATAGTCATTAACGTACAATTAAATCAGATTAATTATACTAATTAATGTCACGGAAATGCCATGTTGCAAACATTTTTGCAATAATTGTGTTTTTACAGACATTACTGCACGCAGATTGTAAACTGGAATAAATTGTGAATGCTTTATAAATTTGAAACATCTACACAGCAGAGCAGCATTACTTTGTCGATTAAAATAATTTAATAAAAATCTGCTTTTTGTTTAGCGCTCGATTTTTTTTACTCGCAAATATAGCTAACATACTTTTCAAAGTATGGAAATGTCACAAAATAATTTTTAAAATAAAATTTTTATTGAAACTACTTGAATAATACTTGTAAAATCTCTATAATATGTGTGGTTTTCAGTGTTGTGCCATTGTCTTGTATTCATTTCCGACGTTTTGAATTAATCTGTTGGCACAACGTAGAACGAACTTAAATATTTCTAGGTTCAAACTCGTATGCATATTTACGTAGCATGGTAGGATATTTTTTTAAATTAATAATTGTAACCATAAAATTAGAAATTGTAATGATGGTTTTTTAAGGGTTGGGAAAGGAAATATTTCACAGTTGGTGCTACTGGATGTGCTAGGGTAGACAAGTTTGTGTGTGGTCAAAGGAGAAAACCACAGTGTTATTTCCGCTTAAATAGTTCTTACACTAGATTTGATTTATTGCTATGTTCAAAGTAGGAAAATAATAGCCCGCTAGTAAGGGAATTTGGCCTCTGCTTACATTATGTAAACCTACTCTCTATTGGAGTCATGGAGAAGTGTGTACTTTATAAGCCACATTAGAAATTAAGGATGAGTAACTTGTATAACGTACGTGTGTTATAGTATAGTGAACAAGTAGTTCTCTTGTTAGAAAGGATTCATGACACGTATGCGCAGTAAAATTTGTTATTCTCAGTGCAATCGTAGTGAAACACCGAGTCGGATATGTAGATAGGAATTATTAGTTCCTAATACGAACTGTATTATCAGATCAAAGAGAATAACTGTTTTGTTTCAAAGCAAATCGATTGTTTACTTTTGCTGTACGATTAGAACTAGAGGACCTGTCGGGTAACGCGTGATTAGCCTTTTTCACGGTTGGCTCGTAGTTCAAGACCAAAAACATTAACTCTTGTTTATTGTTATAGATTCCTGATAATTATCAGGTTTTGACATTTTATTCGCTCTAAGGTATTAAACGAACTTATAAAGGACTTACAGCTGGATTAAACAAGACACTTTATAAGAAAACTAACCTTTTTGTACTGTTGCACACTTTGTATTGGTTTAATGTGTTTAGTTTGGGTGGTACGCAGTTACATGACTAAATGAATAGTACAGCGGACCGCCAGCCTACCTCCCCTTCGCTATATATGAAAACACAATTTTGAAAGAACTTTAGCTAAGAATATATTTCGGCTATTCAATCAGTGTTTAAATTGATGTATCAGTCGTATATAACACGTTATCTATTTCTTCTATATATTATTGAATAGTACCTACTTTATATATTGTAATTTCAATAATAGAGCATTGTTACTACATTTATGGAAGCATAGGAAGAGCTTCAATAATTCTTGCATCTAACTGTCTCTAAAGTTTATCATAAAAACATTCTTTGAGTTGCAACCTTAATCTACTAACGTCTTGCTTGTTTAATACTAATACTTAAAGTTCTGCTATTAATTAGTCGAACAATATATTTTATTTTATTATCAATAAATGAAAAAACGACTTTTCAAAAACATTTCTATTCTAAGTGAACGTCAGTTAATCCGTATAATGCCTCCTGTCAGGGTGTCCAATGACTAAAACGCCACCACTTACCCTTCACGGCTCGTGTTACACATCCACACTACGTAAACAATTTGTTTCATTATACGAATCCAATCATGCACATATTATGTCTCCGGGTCGCTCGGAAGATCCAGTGACCGTACATATTTCATGGGACAAAAACTTCTGTAGAACGTTTACAGTGTGTAATACGTTTCGATTGTATGACTCACCGCCAATAAAACGTATTTAGAAAATCTTTAGTTCACCCTGAACGCATCTAATGAGTTGTTATATGAAATCTACTTATTACACTTTTGCTATTACTTGCTACCAGACTTTTTGTTAACTAGGTAATCCTAGCGGCAAAAATACGATGCTGAAGAAGTCGTAAGACGAAAACGTTTCCTCCAAGTGTAAGTTAACAATTTAACAACCTTTAGCTAACAAAAAGTCTGGTCGCAAGTAATAGCAAAAGTGTAATAAGTTATTATATGACTTGGAATACTTTGTTAAAACGTTTGCTTTCGACAGTTATTTTGTAAGGAATTGGCACTTTGAGATAAAGTTAATCAAAGCCGATTCACACGCCTTTTTATTGAAACATACTTGCCTACACATCCCATCAGTTATTAAAAAAATGTTTTGAAGCAATTAATTATATTGTTTATGAAGATAATGTGGTTCTTTGTGAATAATAAACCCTCTGCTCAGGGTTATATGGAAGCAGTATGATATTACATGGGCGAAGTTGTATGCATTGGGTCATACGGAATTATTGATCTATCTGTAAGGAAAGAGTTGTAGTTTAAAGCGATCGCTCAGTAAGACTATCGGATTTTAAGAAGGATGGAAAAGGATTGAGTATACAGGTATGATTAAGCGAGTAGTATAAAAGTCTGTTGGAGGATTTAGTGGGGATCATTTAGTTACCTTCTATCGGGATCGTAAAACACCTCCTTTGTAGGAAGGAGGAAATAATATTTTGTAGGGTAATTATCTCCTGATACTAGGGATAGGGAAAATAATGAAATCGCGTTTGTGCAAACATAGTAAACCTAACCTCAACCTGAGTGAAGAGAGGTGTCCAGCCGCTACCAAGAAGCGAAGGTAGACCGAGGAAGGGGTGTATCGGTCCATTGGTACCAGGGGTGAGGAATATTCGGAGTCGCTTATGTAAGATGAACCAAGTATCTTTCGGGGTGTTTTTGCCCCGCTCAGCAAATATTCGAGTGCTTATGTTTGTCCTTATATTTCATCAACTTATTAATATTTTAAATTATTATAATTTAAATATATTTTTTTAAATCTTACCTTCCCAACTTTATGCTTTTTTTGTAGAATTTTATTTAGTTTTAAATATGTCCCTTTAAATTTTACCCAACGGAAGATATGAAAATAATTTTCGAAATTTAATTTTAAACATTACTTCAAAAATATAATTTATTTGATCGTATAACTTCAAAATGGCGGAAGCCGACGGTACGATAGACCACACTTTAGGTAGTTAAGTGCCAATTTGCGCGGCTCGATAATTAGGACTCCCTTCCCCCCATTTCGCTCCGTTCTGCCGTTTTAATAAAACATCACTCCCCCCTTCCTCCTAATGAAAACTAATGAAGGCTGCATCGAACGGGGGTAATTCAATAAACTCTCCCTTCGGCGTTGTCAATCCCCTTCCCACTTTTTTTTATGGAAATATTATAATCGGGTTTTTTTTCGAAATAAATCCCCAACAAAGCCCACGTTTGTAGACAGGTTAGATTCAATTAGTTTGAGATTTAAAAGTCATTGATATTTTGCACTTGTAATTACGTTGGCACAGTGGTGTTTGATTACAGTAAATACGCCAATAATATTTTAACTTAGCCTTTTACCAAGTAAACACTGCGAAAGCGCGCGCGTGTATACACATTCGCGATAAAATGGTTGTCTTCTATTGTTTTGATTGTTGCGGTGTTTCATCTTGTGTTTATTAACCACAAACATTAAATACATCCATTTCTAGTGGGTTTTAAATTTACTCGCCGGATCGTGTCTGTTGCAACAGACAATAGCTTTCAGCTATTTCCTTTTATCCTTTGAAGATAGCCATATTGATTATTTGATTAGCGGTGGATATAGCTAGCAGCGTTTAATAACAAACTGGCGTCATTGAAATGCGGTCGGGCAGAAGGACTGAAACAAATTGACAAGTTGGTACAAAGCTTACGCTCGGCGGTTTGTTAATGTTATTGTATTTAATTGTACCCAGCCAGTGTTATCGTCTCATTCGGTTCAAACCGCCAACGCCAACCTGTTTGAGCTGAAATTGTGATAATCCACTTGTAATCTGTTTCGTAGTTTATACGAGAAATAGCAACACTTTTAGATGCTCGATGCTGTACTTTCCCGTTTGATGAGTTAAAAGTATGTAAAAGGTCTAGATACTTAAGTCATATTGAAGATACGGCCCGAGATCGCAATGTGTCACAGAAAGAAGAATCATGTTTTTTAAAACTTTTAGACTTCACTCGATTCCTCTACGGAAGTTTTAAAATGCGCACACTACACTTATAAGTAATATCAAGAGCAGCGCGTGCCTAGACAAACGACAGAGTTTTAGTTAGGTACCTATTTATTTGTGCTTTTTTCTATCTCTTGCGAGCGAAGATGACCTCTGTTTCGCTCGAGCAACTAACCTGAAGTTTTCGCCACGAGAAGTCCCACCACAACCGCAGGGCTAAGTTCTAGTATCCTTTTTTTGCCCTTAAACCCGCCCTGCTCTTGTGACATCCAACCAACCTCTAGCGAGCTACCTCCGTCTCACATGCGCATGGGGTTAGTATACTTTTTTTTACCAGGGTCTGGGCCCCCAAAACCCGCCCAGCCCTCGTGGCAGCCAACCTCTAGCGAGCTACCTCCGCCTCTGATGCGCATGCGGTTAGTATCGCTACCGCGAGTGAAGGAAACGGAATTGATTTCCCATGTACCAAGCTCAAAAAACTCTTTCCATGGAGAATCATGAGCTAGTGAAATGAAACTATATCGTAAGTGTCGCGCTAAGAGCGGGGTGAAAAAACCTGGCAAGAAAGAATCCCTGTCAGGAAAATCCCGAGACAGATCATGCAGGAATCGGGGGCTTGGATCACCTTATGCTAATAAATAAGGAGGGGTATTACCTTGCAAATACCTTGTTAGTGAGCTAGGTTAGAGCTAGGCTGTCAGTAACGACAGCGGCCGTCTGTGTGTGTCGTGGATGGGGTCGTATCTACATAGTGAGGAAATGAGTGTGGATGTTGTATGTGTATGGGCCTGTTTGTAGAAGCTTGTTGCTAAGTGTTGGAGGTGTTGTTTGATGAAAGGCACTTTCAAGTCAGTGTAAATCAATGTTCATGTTGCACGTCTAGGTGCCTTCGTGATTATTCGCAAAACCTTGTTTTGGAATAACTGGAGTCTGCGTGTGCGTGAGTTGCCTGCATGGCCCCAGACGGGTGAAGCGAACGTGAGTATGCTGCGCAACATAGATACGTATATATTAGTGGCCGCCCGTAGTGAAAATGGACTTGATCTGTTAAGCATAGGATATAGTTGTGTTAATCTAATTGTTGCTTTTTTTAACGTGTTGGTAATGTGAGGGTCCCAAGTCAGGCCTCTGTCGAGTATGACTGCCAGATATTTTAGTTCTAGTATACAGCTCAATCATAGACTGTAACGCCATCTCTTAACAACTAGCGGAAATACCCTATTATTTTTGTTGAGAATAGAATCTTCCACGCACTTTGAGTCTATAGACTAAAACCTTCCTTATATAGTTATAAAAGGAGTGCGTCGGCGCGACGTTAGTCACTTTGAGTCGAGTAATCGAATCACGGAATTCAACAATCGTTTTGAAGACTTCCTCAAAATTAATAAAATGGAATTCCGAATTTTTCAACAATCCATTCTATTTTGAAGCTTCACAGGCATCAGTTAATTTGCAAATGGGGTTGATAGATCATCAATCGGACAGAATTTTGAAAGAAAAATTTAAAGAGGTTGACGCTTTTACATTTTATACAAAGTAATTCAAGAGTTTGAATAACTACCCGGAATTAAAAAAGCATGCAGCACGCATTCTGTGCATGTTTGGTAGTACCTATGTATGTGAGCAAATGTCTTCCGTCATGAAAATAAATAAGAACAAACATCGCACAAGACTTACGAATGAATATCTGCAATCAATTTTTAAAATTACAACGAATATGATACCTGACATCAATGAGCTTGTCAAAAACAAGAGAACCAGGTATCTGGATTCTCGAGCTGAAAATAATTACCCTCTTTTATAACTTTGTTATGATTTTTAACAACCTTATATTATGTACTATATAATTAAATAATTAAAATGTTATAATAATTCATTAAATTTTTTTATTTGAATCTGGCCCACCTACACATTCTAAATTTAATATGTGGCTCTGCAAAGTTAAGTTTGACACCTCTAAACTAGATAATCTATACCTCATCCAGACTCGCAAGCGCCCCAAAGGATTGAGCTACACTTACATCTCGACACGTATACACATTTACACACGATTATCTGCCGCCGAAGGTTTTCCACATATCACCCTACTAGAAATTGGTTTACGAAGCCAACATTATTTAAACGGTTACATTTAGGTAATTTTACATATTATGCCCTTGAAATAGAACCCAAGCAAGCAATATGCCAATATTTAATACATAACGGAAATCTATATTTAGTGGCGGTCTACTTTTCTTCTACTTCTTCTTTGGGAGGGACATAATTATTTCGACTTTGCCCTTACTTCGACTCAAATGTTCATATAAATAATCTCAATGATAAAATTTAAAAATTGCAATCAAAATTACTTGAATGGTAGTTTAAAAATTTTAGTTTTGTGTGTGAGGGTTGCTTTCTCTTTTGGGGTGCTTCCGAGTCTGGACGGCTTATACTCACCTGGGTAAGGAAGATTAAAATTAAACTCAATCTCCAACATAAATAAATAAAACCTTTCTTCCAACAAACAACCACAAATAACTTTCTTCTTTTATTTAAAGCCTTATGTACATTCGATTGCATAGCAATCATCCTCAGAGGTAATTTACAATGAAAATCTACATTTCGATTGCATAGCAATCATCCTCAGAGGTATATTACAATGAAAATACTACCTTCTTAAGAAAGAAAGTTATTTGTGGTTGAGAGGTTTCATTTATTTATGTTAAACATTACGCCACAGTTGTTTCATGCAGTTATTCAATCTCCAACCATGATTATTTTAAATTTTGTAGTCCATTACGTTCGGGGAATCTCAATTAATCACTTTAACATTAGTTTATAACTATCTGAACTTTAAATTTTGTAAATTTGTGAAAACTTATTGAGACAGAACGTTTTTGATCGCTATGTGGCGATCTCCATCAGTGTCTTCTGCTTGGAGATGTTGGATTAAGCGGAAATCTATAACCTAGAAATCTTACACATCAACCAAAAAGGACCACATTTCAACACATGAGAATAATATGAAATTTATAAACACACAAAAATACAAAATACAAACATATTAAACGAACAAACCCAATACAAATCACACATGCTTTTCGATGCTATCGATAACCTGCCTTTAAAACCGTCACCTCTTAACCCAACATCTCCAAGCAGGAGACACTGATGAAAATCGCCACATAGCGATCGAAAACGTCATGTCTCAGTAAGTTTTCACAAATTTACAAAATTTAAAGTTAGGATAGTCACAAACTAATGTTAAAGTGATTAATCATGATTATTTTGTTTTAAAAGATGAAAATAATTTTGGGTTTAGACTTTCTGCAGCATTTTAAAAGCAGGAAATAAAATTGTCCCTCAATGAACGTGTTACAGCGGTAACTTTTTATGTATAGCAGTCAACTTATTATAAAGTAACATGAATATTCTTTGTGTGGAACAATTTTTCGTTTTGCTGGCTTTTACCCGTTATTGGTTGATGCGTGTACGTATGTAGGATGAGTGTAGGATTATGGTAAGTATGAATACACTCTGGTACTGATTATAGCTAGTTTAGTGGCTTCACCGATCTGCCAAGGCCACTAAGGTACTTCTGCCTATACAGAAACAAATACGATAGTACATGTCCGGTTTATTTATGAGTGAAAGTAGAAGTTTATTTTTGCTCTACTACTTTTATACCATGTATTCAATATAGAGGGCATTGTATATTTTAGCCACATTTATCATATTTCTACAAAACAATTTTTATTCGATTCATTGTCTTTAGCCTTTTATCTAGTTTGTTTATAACTTTGCAGCAGAGATAGTATTATTATAATTTTAATGACAATTAAATTTTGAAAACAGGTCAGGATTAAGTATTAAAATTAAAATCACTTTAAATGTAGATGTTTTTATTTGTGTCAGTTTTTCATTTAAAATATTTTACAAAAGGAACTATGGCATGCGAATTATATATCTATTATGAATTTTTCCAAATATTAATGCGTCCACATTCTGTAAAAGTAAATTTATTTCTTGTTAAAATAATGAATTTATTACAAAACCAAATTCCATAAGTGGTATAATGCAATAACGTTGATTTCTAAAAGTTTCAATACCATCTTTGAAATATTTGAACAATGATATATTTGCATAAATCCTTAACGAAAACAAAAACATTTTAAAGCAATTCCTACTACGGTCAACAAAGAAAATTTTTATTTTAGTTACTTTTTATTAAATAATTACAATAATTTAAAAAGTAATATAACCTACGCATTAAAACAGCTGTTGTACTACATAACCTATGCATTAAATCAGCTGTTCTACCTCATAACCTATAATATAAAATCATCTGTTTTATTAAATCATATGTTATCACTTATTTTAAGCCGAATGGGAAGAAATAACTATAATGGATACCTTGCTCCTTTTGTGAAAAATATTTCTCCCAAATATATATATATACGAGAGTGTGAACTGATAGAAGGAAGAAACAATTGACTATGAGTCAGTTTGTACACTATGTCTCTATAAAGTCACCGGTTAATTGATGGAATAGTTTTTGAGTAACCAATTCATCTTGTGAATCAATTTCACATTGATCCATTGATTCACAGATTCATTGATTGAATATTCACTCTGCATCCGGTCTTCGTATTGCAGTACCAAATTTGTGTGTTTTACCAAACCTGTCTCAAAAAAATTGTTTACAATTGCTGACGGTAAATTAAGGGCGTGTAAAGGGAATCGCTAATAACGCAGTGGTTGCGTCAGTGTTTTTGTTTTTATTACGTATTTACCTGTTCAGTGGTAGCCAGAGTGATTGTTAATGAATAATAGATGTGACCAGGAATGCCAGGACTCTGTTATAATTGCTCGCTTTCTGACGCAAGTCCTGAGTTTGTAAGCTTTATAAATTTTAAAACACCCAAATAGCGAGGTATAAATAAATATTACTTGATCTGCAGTCGGTTTCTTCCGACACAATTTATTAAGAGTGTTTATATTATTTTTAGGATTGGTTATAGAAAAGATATTAAAAAAGATGAAAGTAATAATTTGTAATAATTAGGTCGTGTGTGTATGCGTGTGCGCTCATGCGAGCGGGCTTGCGCGTTGGAGTGTGAGTGCATGCGTGTGTGAAAGAGAGGCAGGGAAATTGAATAGTAGGTATATTTATGTTTAATAAAGCCTGTATACTGGTTGAGCTTAGATTAAATCTACAAGTAATTCATTATTTAGTCAAAAGACTTAGAAAGTACCAATTCTTAATTTTTTTTCATTTTAATCTATCTGCAATTATGGATCCTTACGTCAAGAAATTTATGAAAAACTATTTAAAAAAATAAACTCATCTTTAGAATATTTCTGACGTTCCAGATGTTGGCTAAGACGCATCTGTTGTTTGATAATAAATTCGACTTTAACAATTGAAAAACCAGCTGTAAACATAACGAGAAGGTTTTACAAATTATACTAAAATAAAATTACTATCGATATGAAATCAAGAACACTAAGTGTAAACTAGAACACAGGCAGAAATTACGGCAAATATAGAAAATGGAACCGTATATTAAAATCTTGAATTAATGTTAATCATTAGTTCTTAGGTATGCATTTGGCTGTAATGTTTGTAAATGCCACGCCTTCGGTGTGGTTATAACTTATTGTATAAATATATAGATAAAGTATGCCCGCGAACATATTTTGTTTGCCCATTGGCTACATTACAAAGCCCATATTTCTCTAAAGCATTTTAGGTAATTTTGGTTTTCCAGGAGTACAAATTATTAATTTTTTTCTAGAAATTATTTTTTTTGTTTGTAAGGTCGTATTTTGTTATTTGAAAAATCTTTTATATAAAAATTTGAACCGATCGTATGAAAACCCCAAAACAGTGTTCATTAATCACGAACTATAATGTAATAATGAAAGTTATGTTTCAACATAACACAAAATTAGAAAGTTAAAGAATTGTCTGGGATTTAGAAGTTAAACAGGGAAATTTCATTATTGTAATATATTTATGTAACTATAAGAATACAAAACGTATGAGTAAATTAGATTATTGCTCTGGTTAGGAATTTTTTTGTTGGAAAACAATCCTGAGTAGGATAACGAATATGGGTACAATAATGCAGTTTTTGTGTTGTACGTATTGAAGTTTTTTTAAATTACTACTTTTAATATCACTTGGGAAAAACCACTACTTACAGATATTTTTCAACAGACGTTTTTGGCACTAGGTCAGTGCATTGTTCCATGCTGTGAGACAGAGAGAACACTTGTCTGTGAACAATGCACTGACCTAGGGCCAAATTTTTCTGCTGAAAAATATCAGTAAGTTAAAGTTTTTGCCAAGTGATACTAAAAGTAGTCATTCAAAGTTCTTGTCAATGCAAATGGATCCAGTTGTAAGTCTTATTCGAAATCACCATCGAACCATCTGGTTCCATGAACAGAAGGCGATTAAATATAAATGCATTTCATGTGTATCTATTCTTAACGACTAACACTACTTTATTTTTTACATAATTAAATTCAAACCGCCAGTAATGAATGTCCTTGGAAAATCTTATCGCTATAGAAATGTGTATTTACAGCCAGCGAACAATAAAAACGCTTGTCAGGTACCATTACATATACTACAATAGTTGTAAAAATGCCTGAATATTACAAGCAAAAAGTGTTTTTTTCGTTATAAGACCGATACAATTTATAACAAGTGAAAACAAATTGTATCACTTGTTGTAAAACCGAAATAAAAAACCGCTAGTTCACACATTGTACCCTTTTTTATGACCGGGCGCCTTCTGTTTTTTGTTCTACTTTGTACTTTATCTTTTGTTTACGATTTTTTAAAACGTGTCATTTCAAGCATACTTTCTAATTTTTAAATTTTATTTTATTTTAGATTTAGAACTTCAAATTATTTATACTTTGTAGCATGGAAATTCATTTTTCTTCTTACAATTTTATTCATAATTTGTTTTATGAGTTTTTAAAAACAAACAAAGTTTAAGACAAAAACTTATTTTTCTTGCTTTGAACTTGTCAAAGAAGTATTTTTTACGTGTGTATGTCACTGTTCGTGTACTAAAAACCTTTATCGCAAGTTGTTTACACGACATATCGTTCTGAATACCGTACGAAAATCGTGTTCAATGATATCTACACGTTCAGCAACTATTCAGATCGATATAGATTGTTTAAAAAATGTTCATATCTGTAAATTTTACATAAACACATTTACCAAGGGCCAATTAGTGAATTGCAATCACTTTGTTGTCATAAGATATGCATTTCAAATTAAAACCTTATACCCGTACACTATTATGATTTGGGGTATTTATTTCAAAAAATTTTTACACAAAAAAATATTACATATTTAAAAATAATATGAAAAATTACAATTTCATTTTAATAAAGAAAATACTTATTTAACTAGGGAGGCTGCTTCTGCTTCTCTCCGTCGTTGCCTTCGCCATGCTCGCTGCTTGTTCCGCCACCGGCGTATAGTCCTGAGCTCTTTTTCCACATCGCCTCTCATAAGGTCTTCGTAGAGTTTGATGTGGTCATCTGCGAAATTGTTGTCCCGGACGCAGACTCCCGGAGCTAGAACGAGCTTAGTAATTAAACTATACCCGTACCCGTATGCACTTAGGACCTGCCGGCTTTCGAAGGAGTGGTTGTTGCTTTATTGTCAATCAAACAACTTCACCTCCGGAAGCAGGCTCGTCATAACATACAAGTAAAAGGCTTGCTAAGTGTATATTATTAGTGTATGTATTGGTTATATCTTGAGTTCAAGGAAACCGTGCTTGTATCCGCGCGCGCGCACACACACACCTTAGAATTTGCTTACTGGTAGAGACGTCTCTATTGACTCCATAGAGAAATGGTTTCCTTCAAATAGGCAACCCTGCTTACATGTTCCATAGTTTACCGCTATGTTCAGCCCCTGCCGTATCCATACCTTAATTCCGTTTACCCTCCCACCCATTCCGTCCTCCTACAATGGTGTAACTGGCAGACTCGCCAAGGAACCCCTAAGGCAGTAGGCCTATATTTACTCTACTTATTACTGCACACGCAATGGCAAAAGATCCTAGAGCTGCCAAATTTTACCCTTTTATTTCACTTTTTTTGCATTATCCACAATATTTTTGTGTTTTAGTTAATTATTAGTTATAATTATATTTGCTGTTTTGTCTTATTTTAGGCGCAAATAATTGCTAGTTTCTTGTACACGCTTAACCTAAGACGTTTTCGAATCCTAAACATATCTCGGTCTACTAGGTAGAGAATAGATTTCTCTTTATACCAAAGTTGAGAGTAAGTTAGCGAACCTGGCAGCGTGACGCCATAATTTCTCCCTTTAAAATTCTTCGTACAAGGGAGGTAAGGGGAGGCTTCCAGACCACTAATCTACAACCCTAACCATTTCCATATGTATTCCAACTGTGCTGTAATAAACTATAGTGTTTCCTTCGCTGTAGATATATTTAAAACAACCAACTACGTAGACTGGTTCAGGTCTATAATCACAATGCAGTGACTGTACAACCTATCATACGCCAATACCTCACTACCAAACATCCATTATTTACAATAATCCCCTCAGGGTTGCCAACATGGTGACTAATTCCTTCCAATAAATAATCTATATGCATTTCAATTAACGTTTCTAATTACTGCTTATCAAGTTATTAATTATTTATCAGCGCCGGCTTTGTTCGTTATTTCTGTTTGCTTTACAATCCAATGGATCACCAATGCTTTAGCGATTACGTGCTGGTGTTTTTCACTTCAATTCTCATTCATATTGTTTGTGCTACTTTTTCAATTTAAAACACTAGTTCACACGTTGTTCTTGTTTAACTGCAGGATAACAGTGACTCGCAACCTATAATGTTACGGCAAACTTTTTCCTGTACGAATGTGTTTCGTAATGATTTCGAGCCCGGACTCCTTTAAGCACGGCTTTAGAAAGTATCGAATACAAAAATGTAAAAAAAACTTTGTTATTTTACAAATTTTTTAAAAGCTAAGATATTTATTCACTGGCAGCCAAATAGAAGAAACTTTTTTAAAGCACTCCTTGAGTGTTAAGTCTTCAAATTGTTATAGAATTCTCTTAACAAAGCTGTTAATTGAAATCCGTAGGCTACTTCTGAGAAAAACTACCTGCGTACTAACTGGATCCAGTTCAAATATTTAATGATTGTCTTTACAATGCCGATCGTTCAACACCGAATAATTAAAGCTTTTCGTGTGTTAAATGGATCCAATTCACATTATATGAACTTGTAAAACCGATTATTCAATACAGAATTTATGAAAGAACTTGTTTACTAACTAGATTCAATTCAGATATTTAAAGATTTGTCGCAAGAAAGTAGAAAGTTCAAAGCAAGATTTATGTAAGCACTTTGTGTAAACGAATTAAATCAAGTTTAGATCTTTAAAGGTCGCCGTTTAGTAGAGACTTTATGAAAGCTCTCAATGTGCACTAACTGGATCCAGCTCAGATCTTTTAAAGATTTTTTTACAAAGCCGACCGTTCATTACAGACTGTATAAAAGCTCTCCTTATTTACTCATTAGGCACTACTCAGATCTTTGAAAATTTATCAGATTATTATTGAATTTATGAAAGATCTCCTTATGTGCTAACTGGGTTGTTGAGATCTTCTGGGACTTCTATTAACAAAACCGAATGTTCAATGCTGATTTGATGAGATATCTTCATGTGTAGTAACTGGATCCAGTTCTAATCGTTATACTGTGCTTATTAGGTACGTCTCTCTCGGTGAGACTATTATGGTACTCTCTTGGTTGAGTCTTTATTCCACTTTGCTTGTTTCCTACAAGAGGGTTTAACGATTAGACATGCCTAACGTTTCCGATAAAGTAGCTCAGGAATCCTGGATCAGGGTGTTTTATGTTACTGTACTGATGTTATTTATATTCACAATCCTTGCCTTATCCTTCATTCCGAGAAACGGGTAGACACTTCTCTTTACGAGAGCAAGTATATTTGAACTTAGCGACCCTGCCCATTCGACACCATGATTTCCCCAATTAACAGTACCAAGGGATCTTTATGTTCTTTTCGTAGACCTACTTAAGACACCTACTTTTATCATTTTCTCCAAGGGGGTGTAACGGGGAGATATCTCTCTTTACTCTGGTTGAACAAGTCTGTTCAAGCTTCTTATACTTGGTAAGTGATAGTACACATAATATCTATAGCCTATACAGTATGATCTAACATGATTTGTATACCCGGGCTGTCCCGGACGTGTCTTATCACTTGCAGCCGCTCCCTTAATGAGTCATCTGCTATAATCCCCACTAAGTAAACTAACTTTTTTACCCTTATTATGATTTCAAAATGTCTATCGGATATTTGAAATGTACGTACAAATATAAAAAGAGCGATACCAAACACGACATTATTTATTAAATTTATGATTTTTACCGCACTAAAAATGCTTACCAGATGCCGTTATTGTATGCCTCTTCCTTTATTTTTACTTACTTCTCAAATATTCTATAAATGTTTGGAAATTATAATTAGTGTAACAAAAATTAATTTACTTGGTGGGGATGCTAGTAGGTGACTCACTGGAAAAAGCTGCTAGGGGCTGTAAGTGATGGACACGTCCAAGCTAGCCCAGGTTGACTAGATCACACAGACTTTAGTCCCCTTGAAATATAAATAAAACGAAAAAATATTATGTATTTGCTTACAATTTTTGCTTTTTTATGTTATTTGGAGGATATTTCACAACCCACTTTGCAATAGGTAAATAGTTCTCATCGTTTCAAAACATCAACCGTTGCCCTGCTAATTAGTCGTAACATGCAGTTATCTTTGAGTTTAGTTTACATCGATGTGTTTACGTACTGTGTGTGTATCCCTCTCTCGGTTAGATTGACCCAGTTTGCTAAGTGAACATCTGCCGCCGATTAGCCTATATCCAGAACGGAGTTCATCTAAGTAACTTTCCTGGGGGCAAAAATGTAATACATCGCTTACGTAACCTTCGCAAACATTTGTCTCTCGTTGGAAGTGACTATTGTAGAAACCTTTTAACTAGGGATGGGCCGATTCCTAAAATTTTCGATTCCGATTCCGATTCCGATTCTAAAATTTTCCTTTCGATTCTCGATTCTTTACTCGATTCTCGATTCTCGATTCTTTCAAGTTATATTAGCTTATATTCTAGTTCTCTAATAATTAATTTAGTTACCATCTTGGTCATATGGCAAAACCTTTTAAAAGTTCCGTTTTAATGTAATAGGCTACACAAAACCTTCAACCGTGAGAGTGATATCTGTCTATAATATAATTTATTAAGGTTAAGTTTCGGAGGAATAATACAGTGTTTCTGTTCGCTCAACCGTCATGGCCACGGTTCCGACGATGACGGTTAATCGAGTTTTTACTGTACTTTTTTGTGTTTTGTTCTGACATCTATAAATCAGTGGCAGTAAGACACGTGGGTGAGAGAGAGAGAGAGAGCAAAAGAGAGTATCGAACCCACTCTAGTGAGAGAGAGAGACGAGCGATGTCAAACGACCAGAAATGGTTACGATCTTGATTGCTGTTGCTTCATAAATAATAATATTTTCGTTTACTTTAATCATTTAATTCATTTAAATCAACTAATACATAAATAAGACATAGTTGGTAATTAATTATTTTTCCACACAAATATAATAAATTTTGTTTGGTAATAAATTACTCCACACGCATATTTTAATAGTTAACAAAATAGGAATCGGAATCGACACTTTTATGAATGAAGAATCGAGTATCGACGATTCCTCGATACCACCTAGAATCGACGATTCCTGGAATCGAGAATCGGAATCGGCCCATCCCTACTTTTAACGCTTTATCTGCGTCGTAAAGTACACGTGTAGGTAAGTTTTGTTTTCTAAAGTTATTAGCAATAAAATATTTCTAAGAAACTATTGTGTTGTAAATCAAGGAAAACATATGCCTTGCTAAATGGCTCTTTACAGAATACTAATAGCGTGGGTTGTGCAAGACTTCATTCTATTATCTCATGAAGCAAGTTTTCTCCACGTGCGATGTAATCGTTACGGTAGTCTATACAAAATATTACGTTATAGTTTGGTTCTCTTTTCTTTTGTAACATTTACATTGAATTGAAAGGCCTGTTGTATCCACAGCTTAACTCTTTTTCACGCGTTAATTGTTCTTTATTTAGGTTTATCCCCGTTAATTTATTTTATAGTTCCTGAAAGTTTTATTCGTTTTGGACGTCCGTTTAAGCTATATCTTTTCATTGCGTCCTTATTGATATCACCACGACACCAAAAACTCTGTTGAAACAATTACTGTATCTCTTTTTTGAAGTAAAAATATTTTCTTCTCCTATCCTCTTTATAAAGGCTGTTTTCTTATTTTTTCTACTCTATATTGTTTCATTGCGTCCTTATTGTTACCAGCCCGACACCAAAAGCTCTGCAGAATCATACTTCGAAACCGTAATGTATGGTTGGTGTAGCGTCTCGTCGCAGGTCCCGATGACCAGTCCAGGCCTTACAGTAAGGCCATTCCGCTGTTATAGACTGGTATCACGGGTCGTGTCGCCTCGGGCCTGACGCTAATCTCCGGGCTGGGAGTCACAAGTCTAAGGTTGGGTGTACGGTTGGAGTATCGTCTCGACGCATGTGCGGGCCGATCACCAGTCGAGACTTTACAGTAAGGCCTTTCTCCTGTTATAGACTCGTATCACGGGTCATGGCACCAAGGTGGTGCCTCGGCCTGATGTTAGTCTCCAGAGCGGGAGTCACAAGTCTAAGGTTGGGTGTACGGTTGGAGTATCGTCTTGTCGCATGTGCGGGCCTATCACCAGTCGAGACCTTACAGTAAGGACTTTCCCCTGTTATAGACTGATATCACGGGTCATGGCACCAAGGTGGCACCTCGGGCCTGACGCTAATCTCCGGGTTGGGAGTCACAAGTCTAAGGTTGGGTGTACGGTTGGAGTATCGTCTCGTCGCATGTGCGGGCCGATCATCAGTCGAGGTCTTACAGTAAGGCCATTCCGCTATTATAGACTGGCAATCCGTGGCACCAAGCTGCCGTCTCGGGCATGCCGTTAGTCTCCAGGGCGGGAGCCACAAGTGTAAGGTCATTGAGTGGTTTCACATGGTAGATAGTAGACTCTCCGTAGTGAACATTGGAGGTAACGTCGAAAAACCTTTACTCGCACCACAACTGATTTTTTATCGTCTTTATTCATTGTTCCTGAATATTTTTTACCGCCCTGTCAATGTATCGTCAAAGGGAAGTGATTACCCATGTCGAATTAGAGGGAAACAGTTCAAAAAGGAAGGCGCTTGGAGTAGGTCATTGTGGAAATTCAAGACGCGTGGGTAAAGTCCTGTCTCAACTAAATAAAAAAAATACAGCGGAGCCTGTACTAGTTGGAAATCTGAACTATTTGGAGTATCAGGATATCCGGATATGTTATCAGGTTATCCGGAAAAGTAAGTGAGTTACCTCGTTACAGTGCTATATTGAATTAAGATGACGTTAAAATGGGCAGTGGAGAAACCGCAAACGGTCGGTAGCTACCTCAATTACTTTGAGTGAGTAATAGTGTAGTAATTCAAAAATAGCCAACCATCTCTCCTCATTGTCTTGCCCCAGCTAGTAACTGTTGGTGTTCCGTCTCTGTCAACGAGAGAACGTTGTCTTCTTATGTTGGTTTCGTCGCATTGTGCCGTGTCATCTTTAGTTAATTTACAGCGTAAGGTAGAGTTTACTGCCAAATCAGTACTTTTGCTTCAACTATCAAATTTTTATTGCCAACAGCACGAAGATGTAACATCGACAGTCGCGATGTTATTTCTTTCTGACGGTACATCTTATCATCGAACAGATTCCCAACTTTTAGCTCATAATGTCAAGGTGATATGCTTTTGTTTTACTGTTTTGTAATAATCTTGTTTTCACTGATTAACCAAGTGAATCTGATACACCTTCGTCAATGAAATGACGGTTTTAAAATGCGTCAGGACAGTAAGTTGCTATAGTTTACATTTTGTTTTAGCAAAAGCATTTAATTCGTTTTACTCTAAGACTGAAAACTATATTCCACTTGCAAACTTTTTGCTACTAATATTAGTCGTTTTTCTACTTCGACCATTTTTTTTATTAAATTTTCTAAATCATTTTCGTATTATCCGAAATATTTCATTTCAGGGGTTCGGATTACCAAGGTACCACTGTAATTGTATATTCACTGCTCTTTGGAGTGACTTGTTGGTAAATGGTCAACTGTAACTTTTATTTCTACTTTTATTTACCAAGTAGAGAAATGTTTTGACACTTCTTTTCTTTTGTAATAAAACCGTCTTCTGTGACTGTAAAATTAATAATGACGTCTCATTAACTATTCCAACAGAAATCGATACTGCATCCCGGCAACCGATAATCACCTCAATTATTGGCCACTAAATATTTATTACATACAGAAAATATCAAGTTACTCTTCTTTTCAAAGTAATTGGCCTTTAATGGCCGCCAGCAATGGCTACTTTTTCTCTTTTTGAACACTACACTGTCATTACAGAGTAGAACTGATGGCTTAATGATAGCGTGGAAAATACCTGTTAAGAGTGAGCGTTCTACTAATTTATTGCTTGAAGTGTTATTAGAGATTAGTTTATTTGAGTTTATTCGTTAGAATAACTAAAATCTTATATTCCTATACTAAAGTCGTTTTATTATTACTATTTTATTCTGGTTTTAAAGCGATCAGCCAATATGAGTATTATCGCCAACGACGAATTGGAAAAGACTGAATATACCTAGAATTAAGGTAGCTACATAAACGTCTTGGTACAGGATTTAGTGATATTATAGGATAGTATATGGATTCCGCCTCTCCAGCACCGAGCGGGCTACCTGGCATAATCTGACAATTTTGACAGCCGAATTGGAATTCACAAAAGCAACGAACCGAGGTAATGTGCCCAACTGAACATAGTGATCAGCACTGGAATGCCGACAATTTTGCAAATATTTCATTGGAGAAATGATACGCCTCGAATCCTAAAGTAACATAATGCGTTGTAATTAGGAGCTTGTCTACTCTCGTACTTTTGTGATGATCGCAGTTAATCTTGATCGACAATCTTGAGCCACGTACTAGAATGATTTTGTTTAACATTACCACTCATGTTCAGTAATATAAAAAACAGCCTTTTGACTTTGTTTGTTTTTTTTTTAAAATTTAATCATTAACTTAACTGCTAAACCAAACTATAAAACCCAGTAAACCATGTGTTGTTTTGTATCATTTTTGAACCCAGCATTTTAAAAGAGAAGATATAAACCTCGTCACTTCTACATCACTGAGCAGACCCTTTGATAATTTACGCCCTCGGCGCTGTAGAGACTAATTTGCCCTCGGTGCTGGGGAGACGCCACTTAGTATATGCAGGTTCGCGCATTTGTTTCTAGGCCTACTGTTACCGGCACACGAGAAGAGCCTTAGCGTAGAAATGAGTCACGATAGGTTTTCAGTTCTGCGCATGCGCTGTCGATGTATTCCTACAAACATAGACATAACAGTACGGTATTTCTTTAATTAGTTATATTTTAGTAAGTATATGTATTTACAGATAGGTAAACGTACTAATTTTATTAAAAAAGTGTGCACAAAATAAATTATATATGATCCCGTTTCTAAATTGTAATTTTCTGTAAATCTCACGTTTTGTGATATAAAATGTTTTTGGGAAAGACCTTATCTTTTAGCCTGCATTGGACAGAGGCATATTAACTGATCCCAGAAAGCGAAGCAATGTAAGGCAAATACTGCTTTTTGATTGGTCGTGTAGCTCCTCCCACTCCACCAAAAACAACTGTCAAATTCGTAACCCTTTACAAAAAATTATTTCGGCCTCAGAAATGCAAGCCTCAAAATAAATTACATGGGCATCAAATACTAAAAAATGATGGAAATGAGGTAAACAAATTTTGAAAATTTCTTAATACGTCAAATTGTGCCTGATTACGAAATTTCGTTGAATTTTGGGCATTCTAAGGTAAAATACCCCAAAGCCCTGCACTTACCGGAAATGAAATGTTTATATTAATATAGTTGAAAATTGGAGTGTTTAATTCACGCCAAAATATAATTTTGTATTTAAACCATATATTCGAAGAATTCATGCCTCCATTATTTTATAATAATAATTCGGTGGTAGGCAATCCATAATACTTTTGACAAGAAAAAAAAGTAGAAAACACAAAATAGTTCAATATAATAATAAGTTTATAATACACAGCACACGATATAAAATTAAACATAAAATATATAACACGTGTTGTTGTTATTGTAATGTAATGGGAAGGTAAGTAGGAGAAATAATTTACAGATATTTCATGTACAGAGGAGCTATTGGCCTTACATTGCTTTGCCTTCTGGGATCAGTTAATATGCGGGCCAGGGCTCATCTCATGTGCCAATGACAGTACTTCCTGTCATTGTCATAAATAAAGAGGTGTATACCCGATACACCCAATTAAAAAGAAGAAGAAAGGTAGATAGAATCAGGTAGGACTGAGGTAAAGGACATGATACGATCCTCTGGTACTGAGGATAGGGGACACCACGTTGTCAGGCTCGCTTACCTGAAGGAAACTAAATCTCGCCTTGATCTATTCGCTGGTGAATCCATTATAGTTGACGGGAATTTTAAAAGAACAATTTGCAACATTCAGGACTGTTTTATAATTATTTCTTGAAATATTGAAATTAAACTGTGAAAAAAATGTTACTAATACTTAATAATTATTAATAGTGTATTGTTGACATGTCATTAATCGGTTAGTCTACAGTTGCAAATGCAATATAATAGGATTAAATCGGCATTACAGTCAGTTCTCAATATTGACTCTCCTTTCCTTGTCTGCTAGACAGAGTATATTCTAGTTTGAATTGTATTTAAATTTTATCAGAAGTTTGAACTTAACTATATTTTACCACTATGCATTTTCTTTACTGCGCTTTTTTTATTATATTAGTTATTTTGAAACCCTAATATGTGGCTTGAAGCTACAAAAAAGAGGGTACGTACTGCTTCATACTCCGTGGTGCCATCTTCTACAAACATCGTTAAAAACATTATGACCAGTAAGCCTATATCTGTTGTTCATACTGTTGACAAAGCGGTGGATCTTCGCGGGCGCATCAAATATTCATGAATTATTATATGAGTGTCCGAACCAACCGCTTGCCCTCTAGAACGTTCGGTATACTTTATATCCTCCATTTTGTTAAGATAAGTCTGGTATACCCTTAAAGCAGCAAATTGTCCACGGCCCTTGATGGTATTTGATAGCAATATTTCTACACAATTTGTATATTAAGTTACGGACGGTTTTGTAGGTGATTACTTTGTTATAGGCTTTGATCTATTATAAAATACATCATCATGTTTCAGTGTCAAAGTTATCATCAGTAATTACACAAATTCTAAAAACAGGTTTTCTTAATTATAGTTTACAATTTGTTTAGTTTTGTTTGCTGTTTATGATGAGTTTTATATTTAAACGAATGTGAAAAATAAATTATTGTTAGTTGATGTTCGATATTATTTTCTTTTTATCTCACCTTATTTATATTTCAATATAAAATCAACATTATTGCGTTTCAAACGTTCAAAATACATAATTCTGTTATATCCATGTTGATCTTGAGATACTATGTACAATTAACATTTAATAATTTCGGAAATATAAAAACTGTCTTGTTTATTTGTACAATGTAGGATTATGAGGAAGGACTTCTCGCTTGATAAATGGATGAATCGGCCGTCCTCATAGGCAATACTATAATAAAGGTATCGCCTATATTTGTATCAAAATTGTAGAAAAACTGCTACATTCGTGTTAAACTCTATTTGAATTGAAATTGAACATTTGGACTAGAGCTCGGTTGTTCTACACCTTGAAGGTCTATACTCGAATCTGATTCATCCCGTAATGAATGTGAACGCCTCAAATTCCGACACAGCTGCCAGAGAAAGACTTACTTTGACAATGTGGTATCTTTGTTAGTAACCTATATCTGTCACGGGGTCCTGGTCGTCGGCCAAACTTATGACAGCCCACTCCCGTGTTACTCTTGCCAAAACTTGTACTCCGACGATCGGCTGACGCAGTTGCAGAGCAGGAGAGATAAATCATTTTGTATATTGTAGTGTCTGCTGTTTAACCTCCGGACAGTTTATTGTTGGCACCGGTTCAAACGTTAAAGAACGCTACGACAGGAGAACGTTAGCGCTCGCATTCCGTACACTAGACCGATATTTATAAGTTCTGTTGACGTTATGTGTGTTGTAAATTAATTTTATGTTTTGTTTGTTTCAGGGATCGGACGCCGGATCTGTCCTGTTTACTCCTAGCGTTAGAAAACGTAAGTAACTAGAAAAACACACTATATTAAATATACGTAAAATTACTGAAAAGCTGGTTAATGTAAAAAATAAATAAATATAGACAAAAAATAGATTTAAATGAAGTACAGTACGTAAATTTTATTTTTGTAGTAGAAGTTGGCTATTTTCTAAGGGTCAGAAGCGTGATAGATTAAAGAATGTCAAAAACGAAATTTCTGTTAACTAAAATATAGTGTTAGCTATCAAGAATTGGTAATATAAGGAGCGAATGAGTTATAGGGGTAATTAAGTTTGAAAATGAATTACAAATACAGGAAAAACTACTATGCTGATTGTTCTTGTCCTAAGAGTTCCAGACAAAAAGAATCCCGGAAGAAGTTGTACTATGGACATTCATGGAAATACTAAAAAGAAGACTTAAGTCGAGGCGATCAGTTGGAATTCACCGGGGCGAGTCGGACAGAAATCTAACACGTGGGAACTGAAATGTTACAAAGGGGGACATCTGGAAACTGGAACGAAAGAGGAGATATCTAGAAACTGAAACGATAGAAAAAAGACACCTGAAAACTGGAACTATAGAGAAGGGACTAAAATGATAGAGAAGGGGATACTTGGAAACTGGAACGATAAAGAAAGCAATACTTGGAGACTGAAACGATAGAGAAGGGGATACTTGGAGACTGAAACGATAGAGAAGGGGATATTTGGAGACTGAAACGATAGAGAAGGGGATACTTGGAGACTGGAACGATAGAGAAGGGGATACTTGGAGACTGAAACGATAGAGAAGGGGATATTTGGAGACTGAAACGATAGAGAAGGGGATACTTGGAGGCTGAAACTATAGAGAAGGGGATATTTGGAGACTGAAACGATAGAGAAGGGGATACTTGGAGACTGGAACGATAGAGAAGAGGATACTTGGAGACTGGAACGATAGAGAAGGGGATACTTGGAGACTGGAACGATAGAGAAGGGGATACTTGGAGACTGAAACGATAGAGAAGGGGATACTTGGAGACTGGAACGATAGAGGAGGGGGACACATGAGAACTGGTACTATAGAGAAGAGGACGCCAAGTGGCTGTTTGTATAAAATTTAAGTAAAAATTTAACAATTATAATAGAGTTTTTGTAAACCAGGCTCTCCTTCAATATCTGGAACAAATAGGCCTACACAGTTTTTCACACATAATTCGATATTACCCTTAGAAATTTTTACTTCTAGTGTCAAAGTTTACGTATTTTTTACATCCCATATACGACATGTAATTTGCGGTGAGCAATTTTCTCACCACAAAACAAATAGTTTTTGATTATTGAAAAAGAAAAAAATAGTAAATATATACGATGTTGAAAAACTAAATCGGTTATCTACTTCAATGAAAGGCATTCATTGATTCAAATGAGATGAAGTGCTTATGATCAATAGACACATTCCTACCTAAGAATATAGATGTTATGTAAAATTTAAATACTTTTCAAACTACTGTAGGAAATTCAAAAGGACCTTAAATCAGCATTGTTGAAGTTTTCAGGTCCTACAAAGCTACTCTCGAATTTACGTAATCTCTGAACAAGTATCTGGTGCTGATACAAAGGCCGTTTCATTGGAGCAGAACACTAGACATTCCCGTCCAGGATATCTAAAGTGGTCAGTTCAAGCAAATAATCCTCTTAGGTTTTGCCTTTCCATTGAGAGACTCGAGTACCTTATAACTTTACTCCTTCAAGAAATCTACAAGCTCATCTAAGGCTTAAAATAACCTTCACATTGAACGTCTGCTTTACCTCCCAGCATGTGGGTTGTATTTTTTAGGCAATTGTTCAGTTTTCCTCAGATGGGCAGCCAGTACTTACTATCTACTTCATTCCATTTGAAGCCTTCATGTTTATCCAACAGTATTGTAAATGTTTGCCTTCATTTATAGCATTATGTTTCAAATTTTACTACTATTTTCTGATATTGTAAATATTTAGTAAACATATTACAATAATTTAAGTTACTTTCTGTCTTAACACAATCATTTTATTAAATTTAATTTCTGAAAAACAAAAACATGTAGACTCTTATCAATATAATTTCTCTACAGGTGATAATATCGAAATATAACTTCGTCTTGTGCTTTGAACTGATGGTGAAATCTCAATGAAGGTGGTAATGTTATGTAAAAGTGATTGAGTTAGCGATTTAATAGCTCGAAGGTGAAAGGTGAAAACAAATACAAAATTCATTTACCGTTGTACAAAGAGGCCAACAGTTTAAACATTGTTACCCTACCATGGTTGTACTTAAAATACGTATTGTTCATCACGGTTGCTACATTTTTTGGAAAAAGTTATAAAGTGTTTTCTGTATCTGCTTATCATATCGTTTTCAAGCTGTGGTGTTGCATAGAGGTCTTAGCAGAAGCACATCTGTTGGCGTAGTGTCTGTTTTCAATATAGCGTAGTTCAGTTTCCAAGGGGACCGTTCCTTCACTGTGACTATATTTCCTTCTTGTACTGTCTCAGTTGAACCTTCATCTTTATTCTCGTCCTCACTGCCTTCAGTACTTTCTTGTACCATTTCAGTAATCGTAACGTGTTATTGTTACATACTGACGTATTCATTGACGTACGTCCGTACCCTCGACATTTTCACACCCTGTAAATTTCTTGAAGGATTAATCAACACAGTCAAAAGTTTTATTATGACTCAGCACTTTTTTCCACGACTTACTTCATGTTTCTTCTTTTATTTTTCGTTCTATGATTCGGCTATACAGTACACAAAATCCTAAAATATATTTTAAAGCCAACAATCCTTTCTCCCCCTTCAGTCGCTTCCAAGAGAGATTGTAAAATATACCGTCTGTATTTTTCTCATACATTGCATAAACCATGATCCATCAACTGGATTAGGCTCGTAACATTTGCGGGTAGAAATAAAGCACGGATATTATCGGACCACAGTTGATATTCATCGGGATGCGATGGTCCATTTTCTAATAGTTATTATTTTAATTTTTTTTCAAATAGTTAAAATAGTCTGAAGTAGAAATAGGCTCTGATTTACGAGACTCTACTGTGCATATATATATATATATATATATATATATATATATATATATATATATATAGTGTATAATAATATTGTGTGTGTGTGTGTGTGTGTATGTTTCAACCTTAATTGAAAAAAGGTTTGGAGCAAAATATTCCTCACATCACTGTTTTGGTTTAAACGTGTTAAGACTCATGAAAACAATATGTATCTGATTTGTGAAGGGAGGTTATGCAACTTGACAAGTGTCATTAGTATTTACATTTTCAATTCACTATTGTTTTTCAGTATTTGGTAAAATGTAAAGAGCAGAAAATCTATAGAATTAATATTTTTGTAACATTCGATGACATTTCAATTTAAATTCAGCAGTAATAAATATTTTTAAAAAAAAAGAAAACCAAAGAGTTAGAATTAGAACCAAATTTCTAGGCATTGCCTCTATTCGCACTTATTAATAGACTCTTGTCAATAAATAACCAATGCAAATCACACTCATTGAAATAACTGCATTACTGTGGTTCGATATAAATTAATAGACAGTTAGTGAATACATCATTTGCAGAAGTGTACTTAGCATAATTTTAGCTCTGACTGGTAATAAATAAAATGGCAACCAATAATATGGTCAAAAGTAATACTTGACAAAGATTAAATTGATAGCGTTTTCACTTGTTTTTACATATGTTACTTAAAATTACATTATAGAAAAAATACCTAATAGAATAAAGTGATTTTAAAGTAGTAACCATAACAAGTAGTTTAAACTTACATGAGTTGTAGACATAAAGATATCACCTCTATTTTTTAAAAAAAACTTCTTTTACAAAAATTCTTTAAGAATTGCTGCTGTAATATATACTACATTAATACATCTGTTTTATAATTATAGGTTCAAGGTTTCGGTTGGAATAAGTTTGGTTATAAAAAAATAAATTTTTAAACCTATAATCACAGTTACATAAAAGGAATAATCACAGTTATACAATAAAATTAATCGTAGTTACATAGTAGGATTGATCACAGTTACACAGTAGGATTTATCACTGTTACATATTAGGATTTATCTTAGGCACACAAAATGATTAATCACAATTACACAGTATGATTAATCACAGTTACACAATATAATTGATCTCAGGTACATAAAAGGATTACATATATACAGTAGGATTAATTACAGTTACGTAGTAGGATTGTTGACAGTTATGTAGTAAGATTATTAATCACGGTTACATAGTAGGAGTGATCACAGGTACACAAGAGGATTAATCACTGTTACACGATATAATTTATTTCAGATACAGAAAAGGATTACAGATATACAGTAGGATTAATTACAGTTACATAGTAGGATTGTTGACAGTTATGTAGTAAGAATATTAATCACGGTTACATAGTAGGAGTGATCACAGGTACACAAGACGATTAATCACTGTTACACGATATAATTTATTTCAGATACAGAAAAGGATTACAGATATACAGTAGGATTAATCACAGTTACATAGTAGGATTGATCATAGTTATACAGCAAGATTGATGACAAGTACACAGTAGGGTTTATCACAGTCACACTATAGGACTGGCAAAGATACACACAGAAGAATTAATCACAGTTATACGGTAGGATTATTCACAGTTCCACAGTAGGTTTGATCCCAGTTACACAGCAGGAATAATCACAGTTTTCTGTATTACTTTTGCTTTTATGTTTATTCATTGCGATTTTGCTGCATTTTCTGGGGAATAACATTGCAATAGCATTGTTGGTTTTGGAATTACAAAAAAGTAAAGATATGATATGATTATTTTAATTTTGTTTTAAGCCCAATATATTTAGACTAGTATTGGGTGAAGAAATATAATAACAGTAATTACGCATTTGGGAAATATTATTTGTATTAACTGGGTCTAAATACAACCATCATGTATGTGTCCTGTACAGGAAATTAGCCTATTGCATATAGGAAATATTTGTACAGTAAATGAAGGTTTCTGAGTAAGATCAATAATATTAAAAAAATAATTGTCTAAATATATTCAAGCGTTAAGCATGTATGTATACTGAGTACTTCTTACATTTTATACAGGTAAAATAACAAAACAATGAATTGTTGTGTACTCTATGGTTGAAAAAATATAAAAGCGATATCTACACAATATTAGATAACCTAGTTTGCATCTGTGATTCTAAATTTTAACCACAGTATCATACAATGGCAGCATGATTGTAAGCACCCAAGAGAAATTTTCTAATTGAAAGGAGGATTTTTAAAGTAAATACTTTCCATAATTAACTCTTGTAAACATAAATGCACAATTAAGACCAGGAAAAGGTACCATTGGTTTCATTGTATCTAAATTTAAAATCTCATGTATCAGTAAATTATACTTGCTGATAATATTTCAAGTATCTCTCAATTCAACAGCGTCAACAGTAAAAAAATCCATTGCAAACCAATTAACTGTAATATCTCAAGTACTGGAAAGATTGTAACAAAATGTGATTAGCTTCGAAATCCATTAAACAAAGTTATGAAGAGTTTATTTTATACTATTATTTAGTAGGAATTAGTTTTAGAGGAATTGCATTATCAATGGAACGTTTAATTAAAACTGAACTTCTGTTTTTGTTTCAGATGAATTGCCAGGTCACCATCTTCCTGTTCTAAGTAATGGGACCGCAGGCACAGGATCGCCAATTACACTTAGTCCGCCACCACCTCCTGTGTCAGCAGCAGCTCCGACTGTAGTGCTGCCTCCTCCACCTAGTCCAGTTAGGACTAGTACACCTCAAACCACACAGCCTTTGCCACCACCTACTGCCGCTTCTTCGATACCTTCCATAACACAAACACATTTCACTGTAAGTAACACAGCAATATTTTCAATTAAAAGAAAAAACTGTTTTCATTCATATTGTACAATTTGAATACATATTTTGTTGATTTACTTTCAATATCGAAATCTTGTTGCTGTTCATGACAAGCTGGTTGGTAATTACTTATTACACTTTTGATATTACTTGCGACCAGACTTTTTTATTAACTAAATTTTGTTAAATTGTTAACTTACACTTGGATAAAACGTTTTTGTCTTACGACTTCTTCAGCCTCCTGAGGCTGACAAAAACTTTTCCTATAAATGTAAGTTAACAATTTAACAACCTTTAGTTAACAAAAAGTCTGGTCGCAAATAATATCAAAAGTGTAATAAGTAATTGACTTTCTTATATTGTATGACTCATTATTTATAATTAGTTTAAAGTAATCTTACTTTCAGAGTCTCTAAGCAGTAAAGTTTGACAAAAACATTTAAAATTTACTGTTGAACATTTAATAAAACAAATGTTTATTCCTATCTGTCAGTATAGATTAGCTTTAAAATTTAATTTTTTTTGTGTTTAATATCGATTCTGGATATAAAGATTGTTATTTTTCAATAAAAATCATTTCATTAATCAGATTTCTGTGAAAATAATGTTTTCTTTTTAAAATAATTCACATTGATCTAATTATATACATTTATATATGTATATTCTATGCTTTTGAATAGAATTATATAAATCTTCTCTTCTAAGTTTTATTCTAGAACAGAATTTCTACTTCAGTATAAACACAATCTACATCCATTGTAATCTGCCAATTCGAAGTAATTTTATCACACTCAATTTCAACAAAAAGTTGAATTCTTATAGAAATCTCTTCATGTTTATTGTAATTAGACCTAACAGAATTTACTTTCAGTGTTACAGTAAACAAAAAATTCATGTTTTGTTTCACATGTAGATTATATATTACTTTTTAATCTAAACAATTTAACATATTTATTTTCTTATCTTTACCCACTTGAAATATCTGTATACTGTAACCTAATAGAGTAATTTTTCAGCACTTATTGATTTCAAGTAGCATTTTCAATGATACTTTTTGTATAATTTACATTTTTACCATGGAAAGTTACATTTCAAGATTTCTATTGTAATAATAATTAAAAGATTTTGTAGAACAAAAAAAAATTGTTTTTGCTAAATCTGCTTTTGTTTACAGTGCTTTCATGTTTACAATGAGTTTTGGACGTACATTTTACTTTGTTATTTATATAAGTCTTTAAAATATATATTATATATATATATATCAATTCAGGTGAAAATATACATCAAAGATATTACATCTGGCAAAGACATTATATTAAAACCTTAGACAAGACAGTCCATATTATCAATGGTTCAGTTGAAAATACTTTTATCATCTACACATTTGTAGGAATTTGAGTATTAAAATATTTAAACTGTTAATTTAATCTGTTTAATTACTCAACTGTCAAACATTGGCCACTTGTTTTACAGAAGGATATAGGTTTTAAGAATTTAGAATTAAAACTTGAATTTATCTTTATAAGGAAGAATAATACAGAATAGATATAGATTCGCCTACTTCAATGATTTTCTCGTCAATGAAACCAGCTCATCATGAACAGCAACAAGATATCTATATTCAATGATTTTCTCCAAAATGCATTAGGGAAGTTAGGTTGGATGTAGTATGACTTTAAAGGAAACAACCAATAGATTGACATTATTAGAAATAGAAACTTCATGCAAAAATAAAATGTCATTAGTAAAGCTTTCAAGAAATTAACATCTAGATAGGCCAAAATATAGATGGAAGTGTCTTGTAAAAATTGGATGACAGTATAAATTCTTAGGAGTATCTTGCTAAAATTACATTTACAGGCTTAATTTGAATTCATTTGGGTTTAATGACTCTTTATTTCTTAAATATGCTCATTTAATGTTAAAATTAGTGTAAGATATGTGCAGTAATATTTTGAAATATTTTCTATCTTGTTTATAAAACATAAAGGTTGAGAAGCTCTCTACATATTCCTGCTTTGTTGTGTTTCAGGTGACGAATGGACCATTGGTTGGGCATCCTGGCCTGAGTAACCATCCTCGATTACCGAGTCCAGCACCCTCTGTTGTTACCTCCTCTATTCCTTCTCAACCTCCTAGAACTGCAATCACAGTAAACAGTTCATATCAACCACCACCTAGCCAGTACCCTCCTCCACCTGTACCTAATCCTGCATATATATCGCCCCATTCTCATCCGCACGCACACCCTGTCACAACCAGTTACATGCCGCCACAACATGCTCCTGCTCCTACAGCATATGCTCCCCATTTGCAACCGCAACCTCAATTACATTGTACAACTGGGCTGAGTGTTACGAGTAATAGTAATCCAGTAGTAGTCGCAGCACCAAGTAGCTACGTTCCCACATCTATACCTCCATTGGCCAATTACCCTCCACTGTACGCACCATATAACAACACGCCATATCTTTCTCCAGTACAATCTTCGGTGAGTATTATTTATATTTTATTACTTTTTTGAAAATCTCATATTTCTGCCAACAATTAGATTTTTTAACGTCAGAGGTTTTAGCCACATTTGTCTTCAGAATGTATTGAATTTTATAAGTAGGGATCTAATCAATAGAAACTGAAATTCTAACCATACTTCAAGAATGATTGTTTTTTTTCCTTTCAATTATAGAATTGAATAACTATGGTAAAGTTAGTGTTAAAAATGTTGAACCACTTTTTGTTAAGAAATGCTAGCTGTTATACCTGTTAGTGTATGTAAAGGAAAATATGTTTCAAAGGGAAATAGATGTAGCCCTGGATTTTTTTAAAGTCAATAGTTACACTAGAAGTTGTGTGAAGTTAAAATAAATTTAAGTAAAATTACAAAGGATTTTTTCAATTAATTATTTTTACAATGTTTATGGTCAGCTACCCAAACATTTCTAAGTGAGTAAAATGTTCCGTATTTATGAACATTTAACAGTAGATTTTAGACACATTTTCAATGTAAAATTAACATTAAACTGTTGTTAGTACTACTTCCTACCATTTACTTCATAGATTTGTATTATTTACAGTTAGGTATACACAAATAATTATTATTTATTAAAACAATTTTATTGTTAAAAAAATTATTTTAAATTAAGTATAATACAAT
The DNA here is from genome assembly GCA_036971475.1 of Prosapia bicincta. Classification (NCBI taxonomy): domain Eukaryota; kingdom Metazoa; phylum Arthropoda; class Insecta; order Hemiptera; family Cercopidae; genus Prosapia; species Prosapia bicincta. The sequence continues at coordinate 9,969,477 of JBAIZL010000376.1, read as the reverse complement.
GTATAAATAATACAAGATTAACTAGTAATTGGCACAAAATTACAGTGAATAAATCTACCAGCTATAAAGGAAATCCACTGCATACTTTCCACTTTCCAACCTTGATTAGAAATTCAAAGTGCTACTTAGATCTCTATATTTTAACATCTAGTTTTTTTCACCTATCCCTTTTTTTCTTTACTGCTTACTTAATCATTGATATAGATTTAAAGAATTGTGAGATCCCTATTCTTTAAATATTAAACAAATAATAACATAACTGTTATTTTATTTTAAAAAAAGGTCACAAAACTATTTTTTAAATGTCACTGAGATTATAGTAATTAATTTTTTAATATTTTTGTGTTAATTTTTGTCAAGTCCTTTGAATTAATTTACAAGAAAATAACTTGTAAAGTAATAATAAAAAATATCACACACATAAAGGTAAAATAATTTTACAAAATGGGACATAGACATCTGTCTCATTCTAACTAGATATAGATCTATCTATTCAGGAGAATTAGCTCCAGCAATTAACATGGAGCTATTTGTTTATGAGTTATAGACATAGTTGTTTCTTATATGAAGGTATTTTACACATATATAACTCTCATATATTTCTGTTTGGGTTTCCATGTTAATTATCATTCCATATGTACTTTTTTATCATTATTTTAAAACTAATTAACTAATTTCTTAGTTGTAATTTACAAAAAACTAACTGAAACAAAATGTTGGTATAATACCATTAAAGTTTTTCTGATCAGACAATTAAATCCACTGATGTTTATAGTTGACACAGTTATTATACAGAATAGAATTTTGCATGTAGTAAATAGTGAGAGCAATACAGATTTTAAGATAAATAATTTTAAATTTATGTAAATAGTTAAATGAGGTTAACATTGTACTATTATCATAATAATGTTAAATAATTAAGTAAATTATTGTAAAATTTTATACATGTATAATAGTTCTGTAAAGTAGATATATAACACACAAAGTTGTTGAAAATTTAATAATACAGCAATTTAATTGACTCTGGTCATTTTTAGGTATTTTACTTACAGTTTGAAGTGAGTCACTCATAAATACAATTTTGGTTTTTTGTGTGTAATTCGTAGGCATTAATCATAATGGAAGGATTTAGTATTCATACGATAAAAATTGTCAGAGAAAAAGTCAATAATTACTAGCCTACCATACACTTACAAGTAGGATATGGAGAATGAGATAATATGTGACCTTGAGAGTGACCTTTACATCTGTATTTCTACAGTGAAAGGGCAGAAAAGCCCCTATATGTTGTTGAAATAACAAGCTTCCTTATAGTTGTATCTCTGTGTAAGAGTATCCTGATAAGTTGACCAATAACACTAGACTTGGTGCCATAAATCAGTGTTGGAAAATGTTTCTTTGTTAGAATTATATTTTTTTCTCTTAATTTACCCTCTGCTCTCAACCCTCTATTAATATTCAGGCTTCAGCTCGGTTCGACAAACTCCGTTAACAAAGAATCTGTATATAACAGCAATAGTCAGAAAATGTAGCTGGTTGTAGCTTCTCTGGTTTATTGGTGGTTTTACTGTGGTAAGATAAAATAGAATAGCGGAGTTAGTCTCTCCACTGAATAGGTGGAAAATTAAGACAAGTGCGAAAAGGAGATAAATTTTTAATACTAAAGTTGAGATCCGATATTATAGCATAAAGCTAAATTTAATTGAGGAAGCACATAATGAAAAAAATATTCTCATAAGGACGTCAAAGGTTTTGCTGATTTCTTTTTAAATTTTTGATCCTACCTTTTTAAAATTTTTTCAAACTGCACATAACCAAGACTAAAAAAAATCTTTACAATAATGAAAATTCATTCGTTAAATTTATGACAAGAAAAATGTATTTTAAAAATATGTGAACTATAAAACATAAATTAATATTATAGATTAATTTTAATAATATATCTAATAATAATTAGAACAAACTATAATCAGATTTTAAAACATTCACTATAAATCTTTGACCTACTTTTTAAAAATCACTTCCTGAAAACAAATTATTGTCTTCTTTAAAAACACAATGTATACATTAAATATGAATTCTGATTTTTTAAGTTTGTCTCTTTTTTTATTGTCCACATTCTAGATTTCTGGAAGTTTAAAAACCAAATAATTTCCTTACTATGACTATAAAAATTAATGTTAGTTATATATCTTACCTTAAACAAAATAAAGTTGTTATTAAATCAATATTTTAGATTTCATAATGATTGTATGTTGCACTAATATTCACATTAGTACATATTAATGAATGTGCAATATTCTTATGGATATCAATATATATGTGCGACTTAATTATTCAATACAACCTACTATAAAATACTTTTTGATCATGAATTGAAAGTGAACAAGTAAATAATTTATAATTTCAAAGTACCATGCCAAAGTCACAGTAATAGAGTAAAGCATTTTTAATTTGTCACAGAGTGCTAGCCTCGGTGACATTACCCTTGGTGACGTGGCAGAATACATGCCTAATTGCTTTGCTTTACGTCGACACCTGCCACTCCTGACCCTGTTTCTGTTGTAATTAAAGCAGTGTTTAATCTTTGATGTTGAGGAAAATACTTGCTAAATGTCAGATGAAAAACTCGCCTTTTTACAAGACTAATTAGCAGCCAGGTCTTTTTATCTAAGAACTTCTGCAAGGAGGGATTGTTTTATTGTAAATTCCGGTAAAAGCTGGATATGTTTTAAAGTACTTTTGTTTATTTCTTGTTAGGTATAAATACAGGTTTGAAATAACTTTACGTCTTCAAGGAAGTCAAATTTTTTATCAATTTCACCATTAGCAAGACAGGTGATAGTAACTCCTTACTTTATAATTTACTGCACATTTTAAAGAAGCAATATTTACACCTTAACTACAGTAATATGTGATAATATAACTATATATAAAATATAATTTATAAAAAAAATTTTTAATTTGTGACACTTGTTTACATTTTTATGAAATTGGAAATGTTTTAACTAATTAATTATTAATATTTGAATTATGTGCAATTAGTTAAAAAAAACTAGTTTTCATTGAATATTGTTTGTTTTACAGTTCAAGTATGCTATTTGTTTTAATAAATTTTAAAAATTAACTGATAAATTAGAATTTTAAATTCAGTGAATTCCTTTTTTGTAGTTTTTTTGTATTCATTAAAAGATTCAAATAAAAGTTGATTATTCAATCACCAACATGACTTAATTTAATTATAAATTTTGTCAACGTTTCAAGGATTCACAGTTCTCATATGATTTAAGTCTTGAGAAGGGCTCTAAAGGAACTGTAAATATAAGAAACGATTTTGAATTAACTAGTTATATATTGTTTTATTCATCAAAGTCCTGTTTAAATATTATTTCATGCAAGACTTCAGATTCATTTTCTTATTTTAGCAGTAAATACTACTTATTGTTATTTTTCATAACTGAGGCAAGGAGTTCCATTAAATCGACAAGGTAATTAATTTCCATTTAAATTATTACAAACTTGTTTCAACTGGTTTCAAACAATTAACCTTATTGGCACAAACATTAAACAAGTATTTCAGAACCTTAATAGCAGCAATGCTGCAACATTCTTGTAATTTACTTGAACTATAATTGCATTTCTAATTCAGTGCTAATATTAAAACATTCCCACAGTTACGGTAACATGTGCAGCAATGATTAGACGTGAAATCAATCATTAGACATACCAGCAGGCATGCGTTTAGAAATTTTAAATTGCATTTGATTAGTTTTCATAATACTTTTTATGTGGATTATAAACGAGTTTGATATAAAGAATTTAAAATAATTAAAGCAAGATATCATTGAAATTACAAACCTTTAATTTATTATTCAGGAATTAATTCATGCATTAATTTATTTTACGAAAGTGTATAATAATAGTTTTGCAATTTAAAATGTATAATCATGTGTTTTCCTGTAGTAATGTAAATTCAGATAATAGTTTGCAGAGCTAGAAAATTAAAACTTACACCATAAATATTTTTAAACATTGAGAAGATTTTTTTTCAAGTTGTTTATACAAATCTTATGACCAGTTTAGGGCTTTTTTCGACATTGTCTGGAAATTAATTCCACTTCTTTCTGATCTCACAGTAAATGCTAATATTGTTATGGCATCTCAGGATCATATTGCTGTAATGGATTTAAGTACTAAAATGGCTCCTTATATGGATCTATCCTTATTACTTCAATCTCTTGTTACACACATGCTCTTGCTATGATCTCATTTGTTGCATAAGCTATTAAACTTGTAGTAAGGATGGTAGTTGATAGAGAAATGGCAAGATGTTACTCTATATATTTATGTTTTGGTTCACACATTTTGTATACACTATATTAGAAATTCCATTAACATACATCATCTAAAGATATGAGGTAAAGTTGTATGCTAATGTAATTAAAGTATATACACTATATTAGAAATTCCATTAACATACATCATCTAAAGATATGAGGTAAAGTTGTATGCTAATGTAATTAAAGTATTCAGATTTTATGAATATATTAACCTGAAAAAATAATTTGATTGCAGCCAATAATTTTCCAAATCATATACTGACTCAACAAGTTGCATATTCATAGAATAATTAATATAACAACGTATTAATAAAATCCTTTCAAAGGAGACTCAGACACAGTTATATCCATCTCACAGTTATCTCAGTCTATTGTACCAGACATTCCCTACAAATGAATATTTATCATCACAAAATAGATATTTAATTTATGACGATTAATACTATGAGTAGACATAGATGGGTTAAACAAATTATTCTGAATAATAGTCTTTTTATCCACTATTTTTTTATAAATGAAAGAGAGGAGCAGGCATGCAAATTATTTAATTACAAAATCCAATTATGTGTGTTTTATTGTACCAACACCCTTTTGTTTGAAAAATGAACAACAAATTAGTCATTAAAGGGCGAGAGACTCGCATGTTAATGACTGAATAATCAACTTTTATTTGAAAATTTTAATGAACTTTTAAACAATAAAGCAACAAAAAAGAAATGTGTTGAATTTAAAACTGTAATTTTTTAGTTAATTTTAAAAATGTATTTAATAAAATATTAGTTTAATATGATTTTAAATTTTCATTATTAAATATAAATATCGAAATTTTGTTGCTGTTAATGACAAGCTGGTTGTTAATTACTTACTACACTTTTTCTATTACTTGTGACCAGACTTTTTGTTAACTAAGAGTTGTTAAATTGTTAACTTACACTTGGAGGAAACGTTTTCGTTTTATGTTTTCGTCAACTGAAGGATGGTGGCTGAAGAAGTCACTACCTTCAAAGTGGTGAATAGTTTTACCAGAATTTCCCATAAATTTCTTATAAACTTTACAGAAACTAATGTATATCTTAGGGCAATTGCATCTAAAGGAACTATTGCCTTCCCAGGCATTTTTCACGACTTCATCGTTAATGTGGTTAACACAAAATCAATCAAATAAAAAAACATTTATAACATTTTTTGTGATTTCTGGCAATTAGTCAAGATGGATATTATCATCTATGAAGGCAATAAAAAGAATTGGAAATGTAGATAACACTAAAGTAAAGTTATAAACCCCTATTGTCTGAGTTGTAGGAACGTTACACAAAATGTAGGGATGTGGGTGATATATAAGTCGTGAGATGGATAGTAGGCTACTTAATGCGAAGTAGGGGAGCTGCTGACTCAATGCTTGTCGAATCTCGCTGCTATATGTATCGGTCTGCCACAACTACTGTGTTTGGATCACCACTGTACCTAGATGTGAGAGAGGGGTAGCTGCCTAACTATCCAAGTCCACTCCCTGGCAAGATCCCCTCCAGAGCATCTCAAAAAAATCCCTTTGCTATTTTTCATGAGGTATACCTGACGTCATATTCTGTATTACAGTGATAGATTGAACCCCTATTCTATTCAAGGCATTGAGAAAAATGTGATTAAGAGTGCTGATGCTGATAATAACAGTGACAATTTGCAATAATGAAAACAGAATCCTTTAAATCAAAGTCATCATAAAAGATGAAATATCATTGAATTATTTAAAAATACAATGTAATAAAACAATAAATACTATTAATACAAGTAGCTTAAGACTAAATTGTATAGTGGTTAGATAAAAAGTTATCTTTTTCAGTGTATCAAATCATGGCTACATCTCCGATTCCATAACATACACGTAACGCATTAATGAAATTAATTTTATGTTGAGGTGTAATAAAGATTTTAGTCTTTATATAAATGTGTAAATAAAAACAAACTCTAATGTAAAAAAAAACACTATGGCAAAAACCTGAAGAACATTTGAGATTATAAGTAAATTATCAATAAACTAGGTTTGTAAACTAACTAATTACCTGAATTAGATGCAGTTCACTGCACTCAATCCAGATGACCATTTGCTGATAATTAGGCAGTTTAGTCCTAGCATTAATGGCAGTGTATAAATTTAGTTCAGACATATTACCAGTATAATAAATAAGACACTTTCAGACAGTGAAATCAATTGTGAAACTTGTGATAAAATGAATATAGATCAGACAAAAAAATAATAACTAGGTTTAAAAAAAACATCTAGAGCTTATTAAATATGGTAGGCCTGATAAGATCCATGTAGCTGAACATATCTTGAATCCTGAATCTTAAAATAAGAATACTGAATAGCTTAATTATGAAAGTATTTTATTACTAAAACCAAAGGTGATTTGTTATGAGTGCTGATAAAGGCTCGATTCATGATTATAGTTTGTTTTATTTGTTACTACCATATATATGACATTATTTTCTATGTATATTTGTATTTTAATTAGTACTCAACAATTGTTTAGTGTTTGTTGAATTTTTAACATATGGTTAGAGGTGGGCGGACCTTGTTCCTTTATCTAGCACTAGTATTGGTTAAACTGGTCATTGGGTGGATGTGTGGAAATGCTG